>OZ025270.1:14442658-14680158 GCA_964019165.1 Mastigias papua | reverse complement strand
TAATATGATCAATTATAGTCCTCTCGTTGAATTGAAAGTCTTGTTGAATTGAAAGCCTTGTTGAATTGAAAGCCTGAATCAAACAGAAGTATAGTCGTATGATTAAAAATGACGTCTTCTCCATAGGACGATGTTAGTAGCCTTGGAAAGCTGCTTTTACAAGATACATTCGTGGTGTGGAATGTCCAGAAGAATATGTTAAAAAATATCACAAAGTTAAGGGGCAAGAATAGGCAAATTTTCTTGTACGAGAAAGCAATTGTATTCACTAGGAAGGAAGTGAGGGAGCTTGATGACGGTAAAGAGGGAGTTGTTTATCAGTTCAAAAGCATGATCAAGGTTTGTAATTTGACAACCGCTCATATGTGATCCATGTTAATTGTAACCTGCCTGTAAACTTTACTGTTATATCTTCTCCACCAGTCAGTTGTATATCTAGATGTGCGGAGATTTAACCCTGATTGTTGTTTATTAACGCAAGAAGATGATCGTCTTTGTAAAATATAGAATTTGAATACAATTGATAAGTTTATACTTTTTAGATGTTTGATACTGGTCTCACAGAATCTGTAAAGGATAACCCGTGTAAGTTTGAAGTATGGGTGCAAGGAAGAAACGAAGTTCATTTGTTACAGGTATATGGTTTAGACTCTTAGTGGTGCATTTATCACAAGAATTTAAGTTAGCAATGTGGACATACATTCAGCTGTGAAGGGCATTTGTCCGTAAAATCGTATGCTCTGATTGGCTGAAGTGTTATGGAGAATTTAAATGTAATCAGAGCTCTCTGCAAATCAAAGGTTTGGAGTCTATGCTTTTTAGCATACATTATTGCAGTAGGACGAGTGAATTAGTCAGAATAACGACTTCAGTTTCAGCAACTTTAGGTTTCCTACATTGAGCTTTGAGCGAACTTTTCTACATTTGAATGATTCGACTTTGAAGAGAACAGTCGAGTCTGATATCTTGTGCAATTGACTTCTATTTCTGATTGATGATTTTGCAATACAGGGATTAATGAGGGTAGATTGTGATTGCAGAGACATGGAAATTCTTTGAAAATCAGAATTGGCATAGTATCTAGATAAAGTCAAATGTAGTCGGTAGTAGAGAACCAAACATGCTGCTTTTTTATGCTAATTCTATTTTGGAAATTTGGACAGTATTAGTTTATCATGATTACTAACTGTCTCGAAGGCTGCATCCAAAGAGGTGAAAGAGTCATGGGTTGCAGAGATACGAAAGCTTTTAGTTGAGCAACTAAATACTGCTAAAGGTCAGCTACAGTATTTCAAGTTCTATTTTTCTTACCTATGGCAAGGAAGCTTATTGCAAAAGTTAAAATCATTTTTAGCGTGGTACTCACTTAGAATTTATCATAGTCATCATCGTCATCATACCGATTACTGTGATTAAGATTATCATGATTGCATTGGAGGGCAAGCACGGCACAAAAAAATTCTTGTTATTTAAACTTATCTTTTCGTCTATTTTCAAAGATGATAGTCCAGGAATATAGCAAGATTATAACAGTATTAAAACAGTTGACATATCAGTAATTAGACCGAATCTGTTTGTCAAATCCAAGCATTGTAGAAGAGTGGCTTAGCCATGATTCCCCTAGTTTTAACTTTCCGGATCCATTCCAAGATCCATCATAAGGGTATTTGTTTTCTATCCCTTTCTTACGATTCGCAAAGATAACCGCCCTGCAAGTCCTGTCTTACATTGAATTGGTGGTTGTACTTACAGACTGGCAAAATTCCCTCTTCCTATGCTACAGCTCTTTTCTGTCGTTAGTATACAGTATTTTTCTTTTCCCTCGGGTATCACACTTAACACAACTTATTGTGATCTTGTTTCTTCCCAATCACTCGCTGTTTTGCATGGACATGGGCTCTTTTTGGTGCCCCTTATCATTTCCTTATTTAATAACTGTTTACGTCCTATTTTCACTCTGATCATGGATCTTGTAATAGACGCGAAATGGTCTAACTAGTAAAGTTAGCTAGCTTAGCAACCCTTCTATATTACTTGGATTTGTCATATGGATTCGTCCGGACTATTGATCTGTCAATTGTTTCTATCATACTGTTATATTCAGGCTATATTCTGGGACTGTCATCTTTGAAAATGGACGTATAAATAAGTTGTGCTGAAATATTATGGTTCTTTTTGTCATCGTACTTACCTGTTACGTTATTCATGAGACTGATGTACGATTGCAGAACATTTGTATTATTTGAGAGATAATAGTTTTCATGATTTCGATTATTACGATTAGTGAATACAGTCAAACTCGCATAAGCCGCATAAGTCGGATTTTTTACAAGTCGGATAAATTTCACCCAACTTTAGCCCCACCCCCCTGCTTTCATACAGTACCTATATACTTGCATACTTTTATCAATATGTATAAACATGACCTGTTGCAGCAGTGTATTGTGCTGTGAGAGCATCAGATGCACCTCAAAGATACATTGATAAAGGGATTTGTTAATATTCAAGTGAAATGGAAAATTAGATTTGATTGTAATAATGAATGTGGACGTATGTGTAATTATGTAGAGTAGCATACGCATGGTCTGATTTTTGTTGATTTTCATACTTCGCTAACACTTTACTTCACATTTTTCCATAGAAAGGAAACATGGAAATCAGCCAAGTATAAAGACTAATAGCAACATGTCATATGTAGGTAAGAGTCAATCAGTAACTGAACTGAAATCTTGTGCAGTATGCTATGAGATTTTCTTTGTTGCCAAGTGCGTTCTTTCACTATCTTTGATAGCTCTGTCACAATTTATACATCGGGAATGGAAGGCATAGGTCAGGGCTATTCAATTAGGTGCTCTCTCGGGTATCATTTCAAAATGAAGAATTTAGTCAAGGCCAAACATTGGCAACGTTTTATGATTTCTTGCCAACAAAACTCTAGTTCCAAAGCAATGGTTGTTTTTGCTCTGCAGCTTCTCAACATTGAATACTGAAGAAGTACATAATGAAAAACAACGAAGAGGTGGCATTTCTGGGCCACTTGAAGATAGCGTGCGGGCCGCATGTGGCTTGACACAGGCTGTTACATCTAAATCGGAATAGCTTACACAATTTATCGTGATATTATTCTGTTTTGCTTTTGTTTGAAATGTTTGTGTCATTCACATGCTGCCTTTGATGTCACCTATTTACGTCCTTAAATTTTATGTATAAACCTGATACTTATGATTATTCCTTTGGAAACAGTAGAGAAGAATAGTCAGATTTCTATTGGGTAGTCGCATAAAACACGTTGTGCGAAATGGCTAGGATACTGTTTAGTTGCAAATTTGCTTCTATGACCGTTTTCCAACCTATATTAGCAATGGTCAAATGACAGTGATAGATCAGCGACCTTCTTATATTGAATATGATGATAATCATATCACAAAATGTTTCTATTCAGATCCTCAGAGAAGTGGCTCTGTTCCAAACATTGCTACTGTGCCATTTTCAGCACCTCCTGCAGCTACTGACAAGCTTAAAGACAGATTCAGCTTTTCAGAATGGTTGGCACCTGAGGAAAAAGGTCGACTTAGGTATCTTTTCATCTTCTTATTTGCTCAGCACTTTGTTAAATGTCCTTTTTCTTTTTGAGTGAATATTTTCAAACTTGTATTGCTGAAATTGTTTTGTGGTTTACTTTCTGTATCTAAACTCTATAGCGTTTATCGCTAGTGTGCTTTTTCAAATACCACTGAAAGATATTCCTTGCAGTTGACCATTTTCGAAGTCCTTGTGACGGAATTCAATTTATTATTTACATCAAAAGCATTACTTTTAGGCCATAGGTCATTTTTGTCACTTTTTGACTGTTTACCTCTTCTTATGTTTATGTAAACAGTTTAAGTTTTTAATGGGTTTGGTTAGCTTCATCTGGACGTGCATTGTGCAGCCCTATTTATTGTTAGCAGCAAGGGTATTATTATTATTATTATTGTTCTTGGGGTGCTATTGGGGTTATAGGTTCTTCTTGCACTTCATTGTTCAAGTTATGCAATGAGTTGAGTTTTGATAAGATAATCCAGAACCGAATCATTTTGAAGACTATGAGCATCGCAATAGGATCAAGCAATTTCATCTTTTGCTAAATAATAAACCTTGGACTACCCCAGAACTTGTAGCTATGTAATTTTGATTGGTTCCTACTCTTTTAGTCATCTTGTTTTGATATTTTTTATGTTATCTTCTAAATTTACTATTTAACTCCTTACAAGCAAGTCATTTATACTTTGCCAAGCATCACAAAGCTCTTTCTTCTCTACGGTTATGTCCCAATCTCTGTTGGCGATTATATACAATCAGACTTTCCTACCCCTTCCTTGTTCAATGATTTACCTCACGAAACAGAGTCCAGCAAGACCTATCCAAGCAGACTCAACAATTCAAACAAACCAACATCTAGAACCTACTATTTACACTAACAGGCTAAAACATTAACAGCAAAAGACAATTATACTAATCAAGTCCAAGAATGCCTCTATCGATTAGAGAATTAAGTATCTTGTCTTTATTTCTTACGTATCACTATCTCTATCTCGTCTGTCTATCTCCATCGCTCTCTCTTCCTCTCGTCTCTACCTCCTCCCACACGCCGACACATACTTGTCATACGATCAATCGGAAATAGTCAACATCAATAGCAACAAAACAATAAAAAAAGTTAAAAGTCCTCGTAAATGTCCCGGACAAGCTTTTCCTAAGCTTAATTGTCTGTGGTCTTCTGCTCAAGGAAACTTGCCTGAAAATATATTCAATTTTACGATCAGATGCACCTTCTCGATTAAGAGAAACCTCTGCAAGTGAGAACTTTCTTCTACATCCGATTGTTCTATTTTTTTAAAAGCCAGAGTCTCTTCTTCACGTTGTAGCTGAAAGCACTACATATCTTGATGACGACAGCTTCGCTTTGCATCACAATGTAATGCTTCAATTTATCGAAAACGCCATTGAATCAGTCACAGACTCAATTCTTTATGTGTAGATCTCCCTGACTTTATTTTCCCTTCAGTAATTTCCTGGGATTATCTTCGTTCCCATCTTCATCTCACTGTCTCTAAAATCTGCCTCTACATTCTGGAATGAACTGCTGGTTTTGAGACGAATCTGTTGACCAATGCTGCACGTAAAAGCAAAATATATTTTAACAATATATATATATATATATATATATATATATATATATATATATATATATATATATATATATATATATATATATATATATATATACACTCAAATAGCTCCAATCATAAAGAAATTTTTAAAGACATAAATAGACCCTCAAGAAAAAATTCCAACTTTTAAACTTTAAAAGTTGGAAGTTTTTCTTGAGGGTCTATATATACTGATGTTGCTGGAATCGTATCATATATATATATATATATATATATATATATATATATATATATATATATATATATATATATATATATATATATATATATATATATATATATATATATATATATATATATATATATATATATATATATATATATATATATATATATATATATATATATATATATATATATATATATATATATATATATATATATATATATATGTATATGTATATATATATGTATATATATATATATATATATATATATATATATATATATATATTATATATATATATATATATATATATATATATATATATATATATATATATATATATATATATATATATATATATATATATATATATATATATATATATATATATATATATATATATATATATATATATATATATATATGTATATGTATATATATATGTATATATATATATATATATATATATATATATATATATATATATATATATATATATATATATATATATATATATATATATATATATATATATATATATATATATATATATATATATATATATATATATATATATATATATATATATATATATATATATATATATATATATATATATATATATATATATATATATATATATATATATATATATATATATATATATATGATACGATTCCAGCAACATCAGTTTGACAGTGTTAAGTTGATCAACCTCTCTGTTAGCATTTTAGCAGTTTTCTCTCGTCAGTCAACGTGACTTTCATATCATGCTCAAGGAGACTGGTTTTGAAGACAAACACATTAAATATATCGTGAGGACGTTAACAGGCATTTTTATACGATCAGCACATTATGTGTTTTGTAGATGAGGGAAAGAATAGGACAATCCAGAGCTTTTATTTTTCTAATCATGCAACATGTATTGTTAATTTTTGCTGCTTATTATGTATGCAGTCAGCATTTGCTTTGGCTGGTTGAATCGCCGTTACTACATCTGTTAGGCGGGTTATAACAAATAACCAAAGGCTAACAGGAAATCCTTTGTTCATAATTCTAACACCCTTCTCAGGATCCTAGCTGTTCCCAACAAGGCAGTCTTCTGTATAGGTCCAACATTACTCGGTACTTCCAATTTTTCCATCCAGTTGTCAAAATCTTTTGTCACACTTCCCAGGGCACCTATAACAACAGGAACAACTTTAACATTTTTCAATTGCCACAGCAGTCTTCCAATTTCCACAGTCTTCCAATGTCCCTCCGCAACTCTTGGTATTTCTCAACTTTTTCTCTTTCTTTTTCATGTACTCGTCCATCAGCAGGTACTGCTATATCTACAATTATTTCACTTTGTCTTCTCTTGTCTATTATAACAATATCTGGGCGTCTTGCCTCTATTACATGATCGCACTGTATATTTATATCCCATAACAGCTTTACATCGTTATTTTCTGCTGTTCCATCTGGGTTATGATCATACCACCTTTCCTTACGTTCTAATGTATGCTTCTTACACAGCTCCCAATGAATTCTCTTTGCTACATTATCATGACGCCTCTTGTATTCTTTTTGGGCTAACTTTTCACATTCGCTTATTATGTGCTGCGTACTTTCTCCCCTTTTACCACACATTCTACAAAGGGGGTTTTCTATGCTTCTATCAATGTGGTGTTTTACGTAATTTGTTCTGATAGCTTGTTCTTCCGCAGCACACAACAGTGCCTCTGTCTCTACCTTGAGATCATTTCGGATTAACCAATCCCGTGTTTTGCTCTTGTCAAGTTTCTCTGGCATTTCTCTCAAAAACTGTCCATACATCCTTTTCTCTATCCATTTCTGTTTAAGCTCCTGGGTTCTTAGTCTTTTGAAGTCTATTTTATTCATAATACCTTCTGTCTCAATCGTTCCTGATGCACAAACTCCCTTAATTAACAATTCTGTAGAATTCAACACGTAAAATCCTAAACTGATCTCTTCTGCTCTATATTTATTTACATCTATAGAGATAGTATCAGCCAATTATAAGGCAACTAGACATAGTGAGGTTTTTAAATTTGGTTTCCATTATTATGAAATCATACATTGTCTGGATATAAAAAACTAATTAGGACCAACTATTTTCTATAACTACAGCAATATGCATAATATGCTACAGGATATTTGGAAAAAAGAAGAATTGATATATGTTAAAAGATGTTAATATTTATAAATTTGATAGTTGCGGTCCTATCTACCCTAACCTTTTGTAGAATTTCTTAATTTTTGGTTTGGACGTTTGTTGGCATTTAGAAAGAGGACCAAACATTGGGACTTGTATATAGTTCATATGACCTTTTTGTGCAGAGTTAGTCAGAATCATTGTGTCTTAATTACTGCTGTAAACAATTACTTTAAATATGGATCAAGTGAAAAGGAATGCATAAATGAAATAATCTGAGAGTCTCTTTTACTCTTAGTGCAATTTTGAGTTATATTTCTTTTTTCTTACTTTTAAGCGCCTCTTCACTTGATGAACGACGTAGGTCTGACATGGAGCTGTGGCGTAGTAGCGAGTCGTCCTCTGGTGTTTATTTGTCACCTGCTGATACCCCAGATTCCCTTGATTTGGACAATAGCGAAGGCTGGTCAGATAGTGAATTTGAAGATGATTTCGATGATGACCCTGCAGACAGACAAAAGGATCAAGATTGCATTTCCCAATCCTCGAGCTATGCCAGCAGTTCAGGGGTAAGTGGCAGTAGTTGCAATTAATGGCCTCCAGCGCTAGGTAGCTATTATGATGTTATTAAGATGAGCAAATAGATAAAATGTAAAACGAGGCTGGCTGCGTAGCTTCTGTTATTGCAAAGTTATGGTAGGCCGAGAGAGAGGCGCTAGTCAGCCCCTTGGGATTTGTGGCCAATCTTCGGGTGTGGACCAAAGCTTCTGCCGGCGGTAGTGTGTACCAGTCACATGCGAGTATGGCAATGGTCAGAAGGTGTTCAATTTGCAAAGATTCGCAACAGCAGGCTCAGAAAATGCTTCGATTGCTGCAACAGTATATTGCAAAAATCGCCTGAAAAGCCATCTGTTAAAATAAATATTATAGGACACTTGTCCTGGCCTCTGGACCAAAGTTTCTGAAAGTACATTGCAACATATGGCCAAAACAATAACACAGGTGAACAATCTAGGATTTATTGCCCGATATGAATTTGACATTCTTGCTTTTTGTAGCTTATAACCTTTTTTGTTGTTATAAGGTTATTTCTTTATCATGCGATAATCTATTGTTTTTTGCAAATTTCAGCGACATGCTGACTTCTAGAGAGCAGAATCATCCATTTTTCTTCTTGTTATAGAACCGTAAATCCTATGGTCCAGAGTAAGAAAATATTTTTAATGTTACCCAGGTGATATTTGTTGTTGCTTTTTCAGAAACGCTTTCAGTCGTTGACAAGAAAAATTCCTACCTGACCTCTCAATAAAACTTTCAAAAGTTAAAGTAAACATATCATTCTTCGCTGACTTGGTTTCTGATTTTGTAGGATTTATTGCCTGTTCATGACGTCTCGATATTTATAAATGGAAAGTTCTGACCTATTTCCATACAGCCATCCAACCTGTTTCGCGGCAAAATTTGGCCATGGTCCATGATGCGTATCGGACCATAAACTGCCGTGCCTCTCTTTCGTTTTGCATTTTGTCTATTTGTTATTAGAATGATGAATGAAAACTGCTTGACGTCATTTAACAAATTAGTCTCTCAGGGAAAATCTGCGGTTTATGTTGTGTATACGAGGCTTGTTTCGAATTAGAAGTATAATATCATAGATGATCAGATGAACTTAGAGGTAACGTAATAACTAATCACAGGTTGGTACTAAGAGAATGGAACGACGTGTATTCTAAAATTTAAAAAGAGAGCATTCTCTATTACAGTTATTCATATTATCTTTCCGACCTCGGTTTCAGTTCACATTCTTATCTCATTGTTAGCATCATGCATCCTTTCATTGCACTAGCTTAAAGTTTTCTTTTTACTTTTGGGTTCCGAATTGTATTTCCCAGTGTTGATACGTGTGTCTTAATACTTAATACCTTCCCTTAATGTCCGTCTAATTAATCTTCCACAACGACTTTGAATAATTTTTCATCGTCTTCCTCTACTTTTGTAAATACAATTTTTCCTTTCATTCTGCAATCCATATTCCATTTAAAACTCAATAAATCGGAATCTTGTAGGAAATTGAAATTTATTCGAATTAAAATTTATTTGAATTATCGAATGTTTCTGTCCATGTCGTAGTATTTCTAGAGGGGTAGTGAATTTTCAAGTCACCCGGCAATATTTCTATAGGAAACTTAAACGATAGAGATTAAAAATCATTCGAGGTAGTGAATGTTCGAGTTTATAGGAAAAATATTTATAGGAAACTTAAACGAGGGGAATTGAGAATTCTTTCAAGGTAGGTGATATTCAAGTTATTGGAAAGTATTTCTATAAGTAATTGAAAATTCACCCGAGGTAGCGAATGTTCCAGCTATCAGACATTCGAGTTATCAAATGTCAGATGTATATTGCTTTTTAATACAAAATCTTCATCATATCGTAGTTTGTTTATTCTACATATGATTAGCAAGTGAATAGTTATAATGTAGCGATTCCATTTTTAGTTACTTTATCTTCCACTCTATTCATTCATTCATTGTGTGTTTTTCTACAACTCATTGCCATCACTTCCTCTACGCTAACACTAAACTAACATCACACTAACATTCTATTGCGTCATAACACCTTGACCTTTGAATAGGCCTATTTTCGTACAAGTTTTCCCTCAACACTTTTCCTTGCCTAATGTAGCCCTTCCTTTCCCACACAGATTTTTTTTATTTTATCTTTTTGCTTAATTAGCAAATGAAATTTTCAAAATAGTTAGTTGGTCTTTAAACTGGCAATGATCATACAGAATAAAAACATCTATGAAAGTTCCTTGTCTTCAGTACTGCAAACGCTAGTAAAGCCAAGACTACATTGGGTGAAATCGAAACTTTCAATCATAAATATATGTCTTTATTAGTCATTCTACAAAGTAAAAATGAAGAATTACTAAAATAGAACTGCTTTTGCTCTCAGTAAGTGTTGATGACATCTATTGAACACCGCATTCGTTAATAAATACGGGTATTTTTATAATAAACTTTGTGAGAAGTTTAGGGCTATAGTCTCTTCAATTTGTGGGCATATGAATTTAAAATGTTTGTTAACGGTTTTTTACTTCAAAGTGGGGATGACAACAGATAATGATCTTAAATAATGATATTGAATATTGATCGTGACGAAACTAATATCCCAATAGAAATCTGATTTCTTTAACCTTACTTCTCTAGTCGAAAGAGTTGCATGAGAATTATGTAGTTTAAAATTCTATTTCTTAAATCTGCATCTGACTGAGTTTCTTAGGGTTTAAGCTATATAGCCCTCCAGTTTCTTGCAATTTTAGCTTTTGTGGCCCCATTTTCTTATAGACTGATATCCTATGCATAAATGTGTGCAGCGACATGGATTGCTTCTGTCCGATATCATCATTTCTTTTCTACACTCTATGTCTATATATCTCACTCCCATAGTCTCTCTGAGTAGGCTCTCTGCACAGCCCATTGATTTCTTCCTTATTCAGAATGAATATGAGTAGTGATTATGCTCTTTGCTAAAGCGTTTTCATATGTACATCTACTTTGACTTGTACGTTAGTTCAACACTTGTTTCTTTCTGATGCTACTGATAATTGCTTACTCCTTGCATTACAAATAACACCTAGCGGGCTTGTTTATGAGACATGTCTCGTCTCTAAGTTCAATTTTTTCGTTGAGAATTGCTTTAAAGTACTAGTAGTCCTCACTTGCCTCCAAAAATAGTCATTTTCTTTTCCCCAATGGCCATTCTTGTTTTCCTTTCTGTTATGGAGGACTTCAACCTAGAGTTTGAGGCTTGTTAGTATTTCTTGCTCATTCTACAATTAGACTTAGCTTTCTTGTGCACTACTTTCTTTGCTCATTACCTATTACATTCAATGTATCACAGGAAGAGAGGTGGCAAATGAATTTGTCTGTATTTTCATCCAGTAGTCTTAACCATTGTCGTTGCACCTTTGATGAGAGGCGTATAATTGGATGTCTTTTCGATTTTAAATACACTGTTACATAGTAGAATTTGTCATTGTTTTGTGGCTTTGAAGTAATTAGCGGTCCTTCTTTCAAGGTCTCCACCAAGCGGACATTCTCAGCTATTGCCGATCATTCTTCGGAAGAAGCAAATGAAATATCACTTACCGAAGGAGATCTCCTTGAATTAGTTCAAACAGGTGATGAAGGCTGGTGGTTTATGAAAAATTTGACGACAGGAAGGGAAGGTTGGACTCCGTCTTCATACCTATTAGAGCGTAGCATTGATTCTGGAACCCATATAGAAGGTATAAAAGAAGTTTTATTTGTGATGTTTTCTCTTGTGGTAGTTATGCTCTCTATTCTGTTTTTCTTTTGCCAACTTCAGTGGCTCTAACAATTCTAAATTATTAGGATTATGCAATTGATAGAGCCATCGTCAACAGAACGTCAATTATAACTTTGTGTCTTCGTAGCAATTGAGGTGAATGTAGCTGCTTATTAAACTTAAGAGATTCCTCTTAAATGCTTCTATGAATGTTGTGGATAGTAATGCTCTGTCTGTTCGGTAGACGTGAGCCAAGTACATTGATATCTGTAATCTTGAAAACTTGTCGTGCCTTTGTTATCTTGCAGGTCTGCAATAGTCATAGCAATAATATCAAAAGTATTGATAATAATAAAATTTTTACAAAGGAAAGCTTCAATCACCAGAAGTGCTTTTCACGAGGGTCCTGATTTTACTTAGCTAATGACATGTAGTAAATTATGGCAATAAAATTACAAATATTACAAGCAATAACATTCAAATGAATAAATTAGATTGAATAGGATTCTCATGATGTATAGAGCTGTTGCTTAACTTAAGTTAATAATTTTTCTCACTGCTTTATTAATGAACCATGAATAAATTTGTAGTTATTGAGTCAGTCTTCGTGTATGAAACTTACTATATGGCATGGATTGTATAAGGTCGTCGTGGCTCAGTGATACGCAATTGTTTGCTATTGTCATGTAATTATTTTGTGATTTAGTGTGAATGCTGCTGGATTATTTATAGACTATTAATCATACCTATTTCAGTTATTTGTGGCTTTATGTTCTGTTTAATTGTAAATATGCGTACGCTTTTGTTGCAGATCACAACCGTCCATCCCCAAAGCCTCGAATAGAAACAAGTGTATAAAATATCGACGTATTCATGATATTCATCTTAGATGGAAAGTACATTTTGTTCTTCTTTGTACACATGTAAAACATGCCAAGCTTTATCTGATGTATACTAATCTGCATATGAAATTTAAATATATATGTATATATAGTCGTGTGTTTACAGATATATATATATATATATATATATATATATATATATATATATATATATATATATATATATATATATATATATATATATATATATATATATATATATATATATATATATATATATATATATATATATATATAAGATAAATATAATATAAATATATATATATATATATGTATATATATATATTTAAATGAATATATATATATATATATTTATATATTTATATATATATATTTATATGTATATATATTTAAATATATATATATATATATATTTAAATATATATATATATATATATATATATATATATATATATATATATATATATATATATATATATATATATATATATATATATATATATATATATATATACACTATACACACACATATTGTAAGATCACACCAATTTTCACAGTTTGGTATATTTGGGCTACTATTTGAATAAATTTATCATTTTCTTTATTTGGGGAATTTGATAATGCTGTATTTTGTAAATGTTTTAGAATTTATTGCTATACCTTGTCTACTGAGGGATATCGGAAGCTGTTTAAATGCTTAGGGGACGCTGGTAGTTCAATCTATTTAGTATTACAGTAGATGACTTGCCTTTGAAGACTGTGGATGGAGTAATAATATTTCATGTTCATCTCAATAGCTGTTTAATGCTCCTTATGCATGGAGATTTATTGACTTTTTTACTGATACGAATTGTATTTTCTATCCGGTAGTGTAGTTTATTAATAAGTTATTGAATATCTTTATCGATTGGATATATTAGAGACCATAGTCAAAACCTTTGAGTATTCAATTAAACTCAGCTTTCCTTTGCAAAAATTTCCGTCACAATCTCCAGATTAGGGACTGTGCTGATTTTTGAACTCCTTCTTTTGTTCAATAGAGTTAAAAGTTTTCAATATTCTAGGTGTTCAAAAATTATGCGATTATGTAAAAGTGCGTGATTGGGTGTGAAAGAATGCGTTTGGCTTTTTAAAAGCGAAAGTCCTACCCATTTGAATAGAATACAGTCCTGCACTCATTCTTGCAAGCAAATGCTGTGTAAAATTTCGACAAGAGTTAGTTGCTGCATCGAAGAAAAGCGCAAGCAGTTTGATTTCCAGAACATTTAAGTAGGGTATTCTTTGAAGTACAGTAATACATGTTAGCAATAACTCCTTTGTTTCATCTCATTTCGTTTCATTTTTGATTATTTATACAAGATATTACATTCAGTAACGGAAATAGGTAAATTATTTACAATGTACCCTCTTCTAGAAAACTACTTACATAATGTGCCTACTTTACTTGTACAAGAAACAAGCAAAAATTTATGCCCGATTTATTTTGGTTAGAACAAAAAATAATTTAGTTGCAAATAGACTTTCACAGCCTTTGAAGTTTCAAAGGCTGTTTCAACAAATCCTTGAAATTGGCCTGCGAATGGGGGGGGGGGGATTTTTATCTCTCTACTTAGTTTATTCTACGCAGTCACGAATAGGCATGAGAATCTACGTTGTCGATAAGCGGTTGGCAAAGCGCAGTATTCTGAGATCCGTTTGGGTGTTACGGGCAGACTGTGAACTGTTTTCTCATAATTTTGTAAATATTAGCCTTATATAGTTAAGAGCTAGTACGTCCACGAAGAGTTTCTAGACTATTACTGTAATTTAGAATTCAATCATTTCTTTTACAGTTTTCCACCCTAAACTTCCAATCAACGAAGAGATTAAGGATTATAAGGGCTGTTTGTAGTGATTCTTGCTTCACGGTTTTTGCATCTTTTGCAGTTTATGAAAGAAGGGTGTCTCCACATCAACCCAGCGGCAGGTTTTAAATTGTGGTTAAAGTATACTTTTGTAAATGCTTTTTACGGTTTCCAGTTACAGATCCTTTTTGGCATATTTTAGCATGCCCAATGTTTTGGAAATTTTACTATATTTTAATTTTTAATATATGCCGATGAACTTTTCAGCATTTTTTATGATCCTGTAGCTAAGCATGACTGAAGTCAACCCAGCTCATTTCCCCGCACTCCATAATGACAAAGCTTCTGAATAAGAATTGCATGATCTATAGTATCAAAAAACTTTTACAAGTCAATGAATACCACAGATGTATGTGATCCTTTGTTAAAAACATCATACTCTTTGGTACTCTTTGGTCTCTAGTTAGCCTGGGGGGGGGGAGTTTATTAATTTTCAGAAATTTCCCAGCACCCTGCACTTTATTAGAAACCAGGACGTGAAAGACAACAGAATTTTGTCAACATAGAGCCATATTGACGGCTTATTTCATGACGATTTTAAATGATGCTAAAATTTCACACTCTAATATGCGTAATGTCTTGATGGTATTTCTGTTTTTTGGCATTTTACAACTAATCAAGCTTTTTCAGAATTTTCCAGCCTCCCCATTTATTCCAACCCCTCCCGTTTATTAGAAACCAACATGAACGTGTGCAGCGCCCTGAAGCTGGATAAATGTGAGTACTACATCTTATTGTCGCAGTAGAGAAAAAAGTTAATCGAAGATTGTCTTCTCAAAAAGACGTGAAGCAACCGGAAGCACGGAAATAGATTTTAAGGTTTACCTGCCTTCGGTAGGGCCACTTAAAAAATAGAGCTACTCTGGCAATTTTCCAGTTGTCTGCAAAGTAAGCCTTCTAGCGCCGAAATGTTAAAGATGGTAGATAATAGTGGTGTGAGAATAGGCATCTCTATTTTAAGAAAATGACATGAGATACCATCTTGTTGATACCTTAAACTTCTTGCTGACCAATGTGTCGCCGCCATCCTAACAATAATCAAGTGCAAAAGAGAAATGCTTTGGCAATTTGGGAAAGTAAGCAATAGTATCTTACACAACCGGCCAATAAAGGCCTGTTTGCATGCAGACAGCTAGCTAGCTGAAATGTTGATCAGTTTTGCAGGTATACATTTTCAAAGCCAGCCTGGACAGGTGGAATCCGTGATATAGAGAATAATTGGATTTTTGTTTGTTCTGGTTTACAGCCCGTCCAAGCGGTATAGAATGGAAAAGATGCACTCACATACACATGATGCTTCGCTTATTGCTTTTGCTTCGTAAACTGACTATCATGGCTATGAATCCCCCAATAGATAATAGAATAAATTTTTCACTTAACACTAATATTGTCAGAGATAAAAGCATCAGAGGTCCTGTATTGGTTGGTTAAGCAGGACAGAGATCTTGCCCATATCACTCGTGAAAGAAATATCTCAAGTAAGCGAGCCATCTAAACTGGACCAGCTCGCATCTGCATAAACAGGACTTGAGAAACTTTTGGGGACTGGATTATTTGCGTCAAAAATACTATCTGAACCATCTGGCAGTGGTGGAATCACTGATTTCAAAGAAAGTTTTTCTTTTCCTGAGATCATTTAATAGAACCCGATTGTCTTCTCGATTCAATGAGGTCCGATGTATGCCTCAAATTTCTAATGAGCATGTCCTTTGAAACCTTCCTGTGGTAAATTCTGTCTTTCCGTTGCTTTGGGTCTCAATGCAATGGCTGAGGTAAAGGGTTGAGAATCTGTTGCTTAGCAAGATATCATTTTTGAACTTTGTGATAACTCAGTTCTTTCGAAGGCTGCTGATGATCATAGGGAGTCTTGCATGCTGGCGGTAGTTTTGAGAAGGACAAGGGATTCACACATGAGTTATAAGTCGCAAGAAAGCACCTGTCATGGCGTTCACAGATATGAGTGGATCTCGTAACAGTGAAAGTTGACTGTTGAGTTATGTTGAGTTATATTATTAGCCTATTGTCTTACCTAAAACAGCGTTTTAATCTACCAGCAACCTACTTGACTAACAACTGCTCTCTCCTTAAATATTGAACGGTATGTCCTAAACATGTGCAGCAGGCATTAATGGGAGCATAAGCAAAGCGCATTTTATGGGAACATAGTGCACCTATTGAAACAAAACCCAGTTATATGAGCAAAAAGCATTTGAGGGAACCAAATGCATCTTGCTGAAATGTTGTTGCTTCGTCCTCCGCACTCTCTCATTTTCCCACTATTTACCCATATCAGATCATCTTGGAATTAGACTCATAAAAATACGGCGCAGCCTTCTATCCACCAACAGGTCAGCTGCTGAAAAGCCACTTCGCAGAGGAATTGTACGGTGCGCCAACTATGCCTTCTCTAATTCTTTCTCCTTTTTTGACAGTTTGTACCGCTTTTTCGATTTCTCCTTTGGACTGAGGATACCTTGGACCACTTGGCACAAGCTCAATGTCCCAATTGCTTTGCGAAATGTGTAGATTCTGCACAGTCAAATGGGGGGGGGGGGCAGAGTCTTGTCTCACTTTTTCTGCAATGCCAGAATGTATTCCTTAATTTTCGTGCATTCAAAATCCTCTTCCTGTGCAGCAATGACCTGTTGTAATTCAACATCTGACACTAGAATGGAGTTGATGATGCTCCCAAGAAAAGATAGCATCTCTTCATCACCATTTATGGACTTCTCTTTGCATTCATCTGGCAGCTGCCTTGACAACATATCTGACAAGTAGATTTCTTTGCCTGACACATTCCTCATTCTTTATATATCGAAGCGTATCAATTGCATCTTGGATCTTGGTGACACGTTGACAGGATTGTGGTAGCTTGCTCAGCTATCGAGGTAGAAGTTTTTTCCAAGTCAGATGAATGGTGTAGATGGATTGGCCTCAGAACTTCACAAGAGAGATGAAGAGTGTCAAGTCATCACCTACTCCTTGGGTGATGAAGCGTATATATGTAGTGGGTTGTTCTCAACAATACCAACCAGAAGAACTACATAAGTGCGAGGGGCAAATTTAAAGGACATTTTGTCATAAAAAGAAATAAAATATTCAAAAGAGCCCGATTCAACTTGTGTTTTCAGCAAGAGGGTGAGTCTGTAGACATTTTTATTAATGATTTTTATACTATAGCTGAATTTTTGTGTATTTGGAGATTTACATGATGAGTTGGTTCGTGAAGGAAAGTTATTGGAATTCATGATAAAAATTTATCAGAATGATTGCAACTTGAGCGTGACTTAGCACTTTTGAAAGGTACTAGTGCTGTTCGAAAGAAAGACGTGGTTAAGAAACACCAGAATCCAATGAATCTAAAAGCTGTCTCAGCTCAACAAAATGAAGATGTAGTGCAGGGTACAAGCAGAGGGAACTGAATGGAGGCAAGGGCACTAACTTAGATGTACAGAAAGAATGAGAAGTACTAGAGCAGACAGTCTGCCACAAAGAGTGAGAGGTGCTCAGCTCCTCTTCATCAGAAAGAGGAATGCCCAGCACACAATACACAATGTGATATCTCTGGAAATATTGGGCATTGGGCACGAAATTGCAGAAGTAGAAATCTTCATCAACTTTCAGGTGAAACCATCCCTTTATCGTATGAAGATGAAAATGAATATTTTCCTGTAACGATTTGCATTTGTTCGGGTTCTTTTTGATGGCAGCGACTTACATACGATAGTTCCGAGCTCTACGCCCAGTTCGATACGGCTAGGCGATAGGCCTAAAGTAGCTGTGAGCCGAGAACAACCTCACTAGATATTTTCTGTAACTTCAATCATGGGAATATAAATCAAGCATGAATACACATATCACAAAACTAACGCTAATCAACACACAATACTAGGAATCACAATACGCGTAGACAGGTACAATACATTGTCTGGAAAGGGTGTTCACCGACACAACAGGGGACTGTGCCAACACAACATGACTATCGACAAACAAGTGATTTAAATACGCAACGTAAAGAGCAATGACTACAATGAATGAATTTTATATGACAAAGATAAACCCGATACGCTACATTCCTGGTGAAGTCCAACTTGCAGTTGAAAGCGACCATCCATACTTTTACAGTGTGGTAAGCTGAGGTGTGTGAAAATGGCAAAAAGGTTAATTTTGAATTAGTCCCAGAACCTACTGTGTCCGTAATACCAATCTCTCTAATTTAAAAATTTGACAGGAACATGCCAAACTCTTGAAAAAGCTAGCACAACGCTACTTAGTCCTTACAATTACAAAATGCATTGTAATGGAAAATTTAAAGCAAAATTATCTATTGATGTAAAAATACTTTTTGAAGATATTTCTGTAGCGGGAGGAGTGGAGAGACCTCTTCTTAGCAGACGTGCTAGTCTTCTTTGAATTTGATACAAAATTTCAATAAAAGTAACTCGAAGATTAACTTGTTTAGCTCTGAAGCTCAAATACCATGCTGAATATATTTAAGCAATTATCCAACGCTTTTTGAAGGGCTAGGTGAAAATACATGAAGAATATGATATTACACTTAAATCAGATGCAAGGCCTTGGCTGGATAGCTCGCAAAGTTCCTTTGCCTCCTTTAGATAAAACAAAAATAGATCTAGAGAAAGTGCTTAGTATGGAGAAATTTCTCGAGTTAATGGGTAATACTCCATAGTGTGCTCCCATCGTTGTTATCCCAAAATCCAATGGTAAGGTCAGAATCTGCGTTGATCTTATCAAATTAAAAGAATCTATTTTGAAACAAGTACACCTCCATCTCCTTCAGTTGATTACATAACTGCTAGGTTTGGAAGATCATAATATAGTTTCAAAGATGGATGCAAATAGTGCATTCTAGCAGAAAAACTTGTCAAAAGAGTCTCGATTATTGACAACATTTGTTACTCCTTAGTGCAGATTTTGTTTTAATCATCTTCCTTATGGCATCTATACGGGTAGTGAGCAGCTTGAAAGGTGCATGAATGAAAGGACTAAAAGGAGTTGAAGTTCAAAGGATGAAATCATAGTTTATGTCTCTGATTAAGCAGAGCATGATAAAAGACTAAATAATGCCTTAAAGAGATTATTGCAAGCAAATATTACTCTCAACAAAGCAAACTGTGAATTTGGAGTTACATGAATACAAAGACTCAATCCGTGATTTGTTTTGTTCATTAATGTTATTTTTTGCCATGAGTGCGTTGTATTCCCATTGGTGCCCGCAGCATACTACATGTGAAGAAAGTTGTTTAGTTTTTACGGAGAGAATGGCTGCTTGTCTAATAGGTTGTTCGTAGATTATAATGCAGTGATATAAAGCTGATAGTATGACCCGAAATAACTCAACAGGGACGTTGAATACGCATAAACAATTCATTTTGTTAAGTATTACCATAAATCGAGTATGAATTTGTACTATCCGGATAGCAATGCTGTAGCTGTGGCATGCAGTCTATGAGACTATAACTATGTTCCTGAAACCAAACCAATTGCCACCCAGTCTTCTTACTTTTCGAATGTAAGATATTTTATGTCATTGTGTTGGTTGGTGTTTTATGGCTGAATTGAAAACCACGATTGGTAATTGTTAAAGAAGATGAATCTGTTTATATCCAGCTTGAAAGTAAACTGAATTCTATTGTATTACATCCTGTAAGTTGAAACGTAAGTACATATATGCTAAATCTCGTGCAGAGATAACTTACTGGATCTGGAAGAATTATGAAGAAACAGCTTTTAACGTCTGCTTCTCCATTCCACAGAGTAGGAATAGATTTCTATTCCTATTGTTTCTGCTGATTAAGGATCCCATCCATTTATCACGTGTGAACTATCACCACATCCCCATGGCCACCTGACCCAAAGCTATCTCTTGCTTGGAACATATCGACAAATCTATGCCCATTCTGAACTCACCAGAAACCATAAAAACACAAACAAGACTAACTGCAAAATGCCTACCCACCGAAGTAGCACAATAGATAGGATGCACTACATGACAAAGTCATCTGCGCAGTTAGGGACAGCGCATATCCATCCAACTATCAGGGTCCTGTTTTGGCTCCCATGTAAATGACAGGCTTAAAATATGCTAAAATTATGCTTATTTTTAGAGAAAAGGTTAGATCTAAATTTTTATGGTACGTGAAAAGGTTTCAAGTTTAAGGTTGATTCAATAGATTTAAACTGGTTGATTCAAACATTTTGTATGCAAACGGGGGTTTACCCGTTTCTTGGATTCTTTTTTCCCGGGAATTATGACACTTTCTAATGTTTTGTTTGTTTCAAAAACCTCAGAACTAAAAACGACACTACAAAAGTATAAATACCAAGGCTGGGGAGTATTCTTAGCACATGCTTAAAAAATTTCCTATCTGAGCCTGAATATGCTTATAAACGCTATGCTTATAAAGAAAAAAACATGTAACAGCCTGGAAGGAAGCCAAAAGAGAGTGGGTGGGAAGCCAGGGTAATTTAACGTGGTGCAGTGGTTAATGGGAGATTGTCTCCAGTGCAGGTCATTTTAACAATAATGCAGTTTCCTCTTCTGTCCAACTGTGAACGTTCGTAGTGAGATGAATATCTATGGGTCAATACTGCATGTCCTAGAATTCTTGCCATATTTATCCTTTTGTAGTACATGCCTGAAAGATATCCTTTCCTTAGAACCTCTGTTCTAGCCCACTATCCTAAAGGCCATGAGGATTATTAATCCTTGTCTGGAGATAGAGTATCAGTCTTGAAGAGGTTTTACCTCATTGCTTGACTCTGGTTGACATGGCTATGTATCAATAAAATAATAAGAAAGGAAGTTTTTAAACAAGATAAGCACTTCAACAGTTTTTGCTGTTGTTAAAATTCTTTAACTAATTTAGGTACATTGAATTATTATCATTTTCATGTCTGTGTAATAGACTAATAGACCAGATCACAAACCTTATAGTTTATCGATATTGCCTCTTAAAACATTGCACTCACACGTTTGACCCTCTTTGGAAGATCGTACGCTACAATGCCATCCGGGGAGCTTTCTAAAAACATTTTGCATTTTTTGTTTGAGTAATGATATTGATAAACTTTCAGAGGATCGAGATCCGTGTTTATGCAGGATGTTTTCATTTTTAGGTAAGTTTTAACATCCCCCTTAAACCAAAGAGCAGACGAGCTACGATGAATCCATCTACTGAGAATTTTTGGTTGTTTTAAGATTTTTTATTTCATTTCATTAAATTCAAGAATTACTGCCAAAGCCATCTACTATTTTAAAGATTTCTGCTACATGTTATGGAATTATATATCCTGCGCTCCTGTACATATTTCCATAAATGATTCTGATCTTAAGCAGGTTGGAATATTCAACTGGTGGCAAGGGTCACAACCAATCACGAACAGACTTATTTGCAAATTGTGGCTAATTTTGACTGACCTTTTAATAGAGAAATCGATTAGTAGGTCTCACATACCCAGTTTTCAACAATAAAGCATATTCACTTTTCTGACCTCTACATGCTCTTTTCTATCGATAAGCAATATGCGTAATTGATTTAATAATGTGAGGTCAGTAAGGAATGCTCAATGCTGTAACAAGACAACGGTACTTATACATTTCATCGCTCAGTTAAGAGGTAATACAAGCTTCTCAGTTTTCTATCATTTGTTACGTAGAGCTAGGAGTACTGTCGAAGGTTTGTAGCCACAATCATGTGTTTATAGCAATTTTAGTTGTGCACATGCTACCGTAGAATACCTAAACATTAAGTTGAAGCGTTTATCTTGTATCAAAGTATGCACTTATAACGGTGATAAGAGTAACAGCTGTTAGGGATACCTGCAATTAGGGATGCAACGTTTTGATGCAGAAATAATTTGTCTATTAACTCGTATTATAAGGTTGTATATTCTTTCCTCTTCCTCTTTGTAGGCATAGTACTTTGTTAATACTCAATGCCATCTTTCGGATTTGAAGCCCAGATAAGAGTAACATAAGAACACTTCTGTCAATGCTTTTATTCAAATGTTTATTGGGCACATTTATTTGATAGAATGGGTGAACATCCAAGAGAAGAAATTTTACAACTCAATACTGGTCAAGGGTGAATAGAGTTTTTATCACAAGATATAACTGACATTGTCAAGCTGCTGGTGAGTACATCCTTTTAATGAAAGTAGCTATTAGGGAAGAAAATCCACTGAAGAAATGATCACAAGAAAATGGAACAATGATCAAATAAAAATTATTGCAGATTTCTTACTTCATTTCATTTTCGTTTCATTTAAAATTATTTAACGTTGGTATAGAACGAAATAGTTATATTACTAATTAAAACCAACACACCGAAGTACTAGAACAAGTAAAGAACTTAATTTTTACACGGAAAAATGTCAGGAAAAAGTAAAAAAAAAGTATATTAATAAGTAGTTTCTGCAGATGTTACACGTGCAATGTGTGCCATTCCAGGATTTGGTTTTTTTTGAATATGGCTAAGCTCTGTGCAGTTTTCATTTCATCACTGAGGCTATTCCAGAGTAGACTGCCTTTAAATTTCAATGAATTTGTACCAAATTTCTGTGATCTGGCAGGTGGGAGAGTATATTAATCGTAAAATCATACTCCACCACTTTTTTGGTGAAAAGATCCCACATGTATGGATAATTATTGATGAAAATTCCTCTCATGAAGAGTTAAGTAAAACATTAAGAGCAAAAGCTGTAGGTCTGGTCAGAGCCTGATATGCAAGATTATGGCCATTCGACTGCACTTAAATTCCATTCTCAATATTTCACTAATACATTGTAACTTATTACTAACTGAAGGTACCAGGGTTTTGAGCTAAAGCAGTACTAAACAAGACAATGTTGCCTTACCTTACGAGCTTTGGCAGTAACTTGTGTACTTAGAATCTTCAACCATGACACTTCAGAAGCATTTTAAAACTATGAATGTATCAGCATTTATAATAAATGGAGAAAGGACAAAGGCACCATATTGATTATTGTCTACCAATGAAGATGAATTACTAAGTGTATGCCTATACAATCAAGTTAACCCATAAGATTTCCTGTTTTGACTACACTGTTCGTAATGGTTCAAAAATACACTCGATATAGCAGACAGCAGCAATCCAGATACGAAATCTGATAGAGGCATGATTTAGGGCATATTCCATAGCTCAACTTGATATTCATTTTCACTGATAGACTTTTCTACTCATGTTCAATTTCTCTACTTGAGGACCGGGGCATACACATCTCATTAAATCTCTATATCCACTTTATAACTCTATCGTCCTTTGCTTGCTTTTCTATAAAAGGGGTAGATTTACTGGTATTCACAGAATATAGTTCTATTTCCAAGAAAGCCTTTTCATATCCGATAGATTACGAAAGATTGCTCAAATGGTTTGTAACCTTGGTTAAACTGAGCACAAAGGGATATGATTTCAATCTGAGGGTTTCTGCACAAACCTAAATACACATCTACTTCATATGGTCAATTTATGTACTATTAAATTATGGATCAAGGATTTGAACTAGAAAGCATGATGTTTTATTGTTCCTATTAAGAAGAATTTACTGAATGCCCATATAGAGCTGGTGGGGACATTGTGACTTGAGCCAGTAGTCAAAGAGTGAATGTTGGATTGCGGTGAGGAATGAGAAGTACATACATGCATATATTACTTTCTTTGTCAAAATTGAGTAAAACTACTTTTTAAATCTATCTATCCTCCCGCTTCCAAGGTGCCTAATCTTGGCTTATTTGATCAAACCCTAGCGAAAATCAAGTGTCACATGTTTACAATCATCTCATGAGCTGATGGGTATTGATCCATCGTGATACCCACCGCATTATATGTCTACTTTTAAAAATGAAACAAGAGATGATAAGGGGGCGTTTTTTCTTTTGGAAATGAGAAAGTTCACTGGAAAATTACCCTTCAGTATGACGCTATATAAAGATTACTTTTACGATTGATAGTTTGCTAGCCGATTTTTCAAGAGTTAAATTCAGACGGTGTGCAAAGTACCAGAAGAAACAGCAGTATCTAAATGCTCACAAAACGTAACTTTGGAATGGTTGGTCACAGTCTAATGCCTAGAGATTTTAAAGAGTAAGTAACTTCTGTGCATCAACAATTACTTCTTACGATGATGAAATGATAGGAGATCAAAGTCAAAAATGATGACATCATGTGAATCAGATTGTTTTGAGTTGTGTAATTTAATAGACATCAAAACGAAGATAAAAAAATTACTTACTTGTTTGTCAAATAATGCCCTATTCTACATCGATATTACAATAGGGAATAGCGACTAGTGTCGTGCATAACTAGACAAGATTCTTGTTAATTCCTGTTAACATTATTTCATTGCCTAATTCCCCAAATTTTGTATATAGATGGGTTTGTAGTATTTTCAGTTGATTTTGGTTCGGAAAAGCGGAAACATTCTTTAAGCATACTGAAAGCGTTTTTCATCCGACACCCAGCAGATTATGACGAAAAGAAAAATGGTTTCAGTGTGCTTAAAGAATGTTTTCGCTTTTTCGAGCTACAGTGAAGTTCTGTAGTACCAACAGACTTTCATTTACAGTTGACCAGCATTTTATAATTTTGCTGCATGATCTGTTTCTGAAAAGTATCGTCCATTATTCTATTTTAATATTTACTTCTTTCAGGATAGCCATAACAGAATGTGGAAAAGGTCTGCAATGGGAGTTTCCAGATTGAGGGCTCTGGCCTAAGAAAATACTCTTCAAGCTTTCTGTAAGGGAGTGATGAAGATAGAAATTGGCAAGACTGACCTATGGCATCAGGCTATCTGAGGGTGTAGCAAAATAGATGGAAATGTAAAAGATATAGGAATGACAACTTTTGTTGCACAAGTACCTCTTTGGATGCTAAAAGCATATTGTCTGGTGAGGAGATTAAGATAAATATTTGAAATTCTAACGCCCCCTTTCTATCGAGCATGCGCTAGTCTGATGAATTCCTAAGATTGAGGTATGAAACAAGCCATTTATTTGGGTCTATGTTTATTTCTCTTCAATTAGGGTTAATCTAAATATAGCTTCACATGTGTTTAATCCATTTGATTACGTTGAAGTAAACATTGGGTATATTCAAGGGCATGGCCCATAGAAGCACCTTACACCACAACCCCCTTTCAAAAGTTTTTTTGAGATTCCACCAAAGATGTATTGAGGGAAATCTCAGGAAAATATGGAAAGAAAGGGAAACTTAGTGGTGGAACACAGTAGTGCAAGAAACTATCAAGTCTTGGTATCTTCTTGCACTTCTCAAGATGAAGAGGGAAGCAAAGAAGAGAAGGGACCTTAATAGATATGATCAGATAATCAGGGATTACAAAGAGGTGAGTGAGGTAGCAAAACAAGTTTAGGTGAAAGCAAAAGTGAAGCTTACAAAGACCTATATAAAAACTTAGAAGAAAAAGAAGGACTCACGATAGCTATAATGGATTGCGATGCATAAAAATAGAGTTGTAGGACATATAATGAACAGGATTAGTAAAGGCTACCAACATTGCATTTACTGGTGATAATAGTGTAAGCCTGAGATGCAGAGATTGCTACCAAACCCTCATGAATGTTGAGAACCCAAGGAAAAAGAGTATCTGAGACGTCTGAGGAAACAGATGTAGAGAAACTGAATATCGCAGAGGTGAAAGAAACAATGAACAGGATGAAAAGGTGCAAAGCAGTAGGATCAGATGACATCCCTGTTGAGTCTTGGAAAGTATTTGGTAAAACTGAGGTTAAGTGGTGGTTGACAACAATCTTTTGAAACATTATGCAGGCAGATAAGATGCCACAGAATTGAAGATACAGTACACCTGTATTTAAGAACAAAGGAGTTATCCTGGACTTTAGGAACTATCGAGACATTGAGCTTAAGGTGAAAATCTGGGAGAGAGAGTGATAGATAAGAGGCTACGTGGAAGAGTACAAGTAGCTGAACAGCAGTTCGAGTTCATACGACTGATGCTTGTTTTACTCATAGGCAGTCGATGGAAAGGTGCAGAGAGGGACAAAAAGAATTACATAGTGTGTTCATTGGTTTGGAGAAAGCATATGATAGGGGACCAAGACTGGAGAAATGGACCTGTCTGAGGTTGAAAAAGTGGAGGAAAAATACATACGGTTCATACAGGACATGTAGCAAGGTTGCAGTGCAAAGTGAGATGCGCAGCTGGTGAAACGGCTTAGTTCTGAGGCCATTCTTGTTTGCTATAATCATGGATTAGTTCATTAAGAAAATATAGAGAGAGGTATCATGGGATATGCCTTTTGCCGATGATTATGCGACCAGTGCAGAGACCAAAGAAAAGGCTGAATAAAAGTTGAAGATTGGAGGGATGCATGGGAAAAGAGAGGCATGTGAGTAAATAGGAAAAAGACGGAGTATCTGACGTTTTGGTGTAGTTAAAATAAAGGACACACTACAGAAGATAGAATGGACTTGCAAGGGGAGGAAGTGAAGGGAGTGGATGAATTCACACATATTTAGGTTCAACGATCCAAGAATATGGAGCTTCAGTTAAGGGACTGGCCTTGAGGATTCAGGCTGGATGGGGAGCGTGGAAGAAACATAACGGAAATCATGTGTCACAAGGTCACAAGAGAGTGCCAGAGAAGTTGAAAGGGCAAGTGTATAAGAAAATGTTCAGACCCGCGATGATATATGATATGGAATGTGTATCGGTCACCAAAAGACAGGAGGAAGAGATGCAGTAAGCAGAGATGAAGATGCTGAGGTGATAGGTTAGTCTGACGTTCAAAGACAGAATGAGAAATGAACAGTTTCGGGCAAGAATGGCTATAGGGAAAATGAGAGGAAAATTAAAGAAAATCTGATTGCGATGGGTGGGGCACGGAAAAAAGAAGTAGAGGAAGACTAAAACGGAGATGGAGAGACTGTATAAGGAATAGCATGGAGGTGATGGGGCTTGAAGAGGAGGTGACAGGGAACAGGAAGATGTGGAGAAGAGCAATCCGCAGCGGTGAGTCCTCGTAGTTGGGAGTAAAGCCAGGAGAAGAGGAAAAAGAATGATCTTTAGAAATAGTCTCATATATTTACTCATTATTTCTCTTGTTATCAGTTTAGTTGATTAACTGATTGGATTGACAGTGTTCTTATTGCGTCTAGCAGTTTGACTTACAGGATAGTGATGAATGCTGAAAGAATCCTATGCTAACTCTAATCTAAGAATGGCGATAAAATGACAGTGAAATTTCCTTGTCTCTGTTGCTGCTTCGATATTCCAGTGAGATTAACTAGGTGCAACTTGTGGACTTAGTTATATAGTTAATCTAACTGGAATGTAGAGGCATTAGTTAAAGAGAAAAAATATCTCTGTTTGTGCCATCATTCTTAACCTAAAGTTTATTCTGAATTTTACTTCCCTACATCAAAATCCAATAATAGACAATGCTCTATTACGTCATTTGCACTGCGGCGCGCAATGCACGCATGGAATTGTGGTAACACCTGCTCTGCTCTCAGTACAACATAATTTAATTTGTTTTTGTTTGCTGCACGGTTACTCTTGCTTACTACTGGAAAATAATGGAAAATGTTAACAAATCAGCTCATATTTTGAAAAAAAATCAACCTAGTTTGTTTCAAAACTCGAGCACAGGGAATAACTTTGAAGAAGAAAATAGCGTTGGAGAAAGGCCAGAGAAGGTTGACGGTGTTGAGGATGACGTTGATGCCCGGACAACGAAAAGGTCCATAGTGAGATGGACTGGGTGAAAGCAATGGAATACTTTTAATTTTGACAAATTCTTGACAACTGTCTGACGAAGGGATCAAGTGCTGTTCCCATATAATCAACTGAGCCGTGCACATTCAGGAACAAGGGACATAGATATCGACTGTGGAAAGAGGGTTATTCCAGGAACATTTTCTTAAAGCCAAATATGGTTGCAAAATGTAAGCTATTCCTTGTGAAATCAAAAGTACATGCATTGATGTCGGACATAGAATACACAGTTTATGTTCACTTGGATCAGATCAGTGGTAAAGTTAAGGAAGCCAAATGGAACTGCAAAGCTGACCAAGGAGGTTGTTGCAAACATGGTTTTGCTTTTCTCCACATCCTCTCTCCACCACGCTCAATCCTTCCTTGGTGATCCTGTCACATAGTTAAGAAATACCATCATTTCACTGCTGCAAGAATGGTTTTAGTCCATACAAGGTGCACAAAGAATGGAATGTTGATGGATTTTGTAACAAGGAGCCTGTATATCCTGCCTAGAAGTATATGTCGATAGTGATTGGGGGATACGTGCAGAAATTTAGGCTAAAACTCTTTGCACTGTCTATGAATGATAGATTTCATCATTGAAATATTTTCATATATGGCTGGTGAGTATGATCAGTCCCCTGTATGTTTCTATGGTCTATCTCTTGCAATATTTTAATTTTCCCTTGTGTCATTCGCTTTAACTAAGTAAAGGGGGCTCAGCCAGGTTTTTTACTGGAGTCCATGAACCTGCCAGTCCTTTCCTGATCAGTTATGTAATTACTTAATCTGATCTACATTTTTAGTGTAGTTGGCCATGATTGGCTTTCTTTATTTGAATCTCAAAATGTTATATATTTTGTCAAAAAGCAATCAAGTTATGATTGAAATTGATTCCTCACTTCAACTGCAAAGAATAAAGACGATGATGAAACCTTGATCAATATTTTATATATTCATTCTTTCAGATGTGCAAAAGGCTGGATTGTTTTAACTGTTAAGCTATAGCCTTGATTGGTATATCTACACCCGATATGGCCCACCAGTGAAGCTCAATCGAAATAAATAGGTGAGAAGTCGATAATTTGATTCAGGCCTGCTTTGATTCATAAGTCAGTCAGATTCCCTTGAATTCTTGGCTTTAGCTTATACCGTTCTCCAAAATCAGTTATCAATGAGGAGTATGACGGATGTCATGATGTTCTCTTCAAAACAAATTTCCTTAGCTGAAAATTACTTAGCTTTTTATATCATATACATTTCATATTGACCGATAGGAGTATATTGCATAATAAGATGTATGCTGGGCAGTTGGAAAGATGCCAATAAATGACAACTTTTCAGCAATCAAAAGGCTGATATGAAGGCAGGAATTGAACTTGCACACATGAAGCTCTTGCCAATTTCTTGATCTATTTATGTGACATAGGTAATTCCTTTCCAACAGATAGAATGTGTGCTCAATTTACTTTCTACCTGCCAGACTGTTGGCAGAAAAAGCTTATCATGTCAAATCTCAAAAGTATATTTTAATCTACTTTCACTTGATCTTCTTAATTAATTTCTATTCATATGTCTTATAGCCATAATTTTATCTACATTATTATTTCACAAAAGCAATTTGATTATAGGCTTCTCGTAGACTTCTTGACAACGATGAAGATTCTTCCAAGCAGACCTCTTCTTGACAATGACATAGAAATCTGCGTGAAAGAGCGGCCACCCCTTGCTTTTGGGGGTAGTCATGATCAGCCACTTCTATCAATCATCTTTATGCTGAATATCGGCCTTTAAAGAGATCGCAGCTCTCTTGATGGTCTATTATGCTCAGCTATTACATCACTTGGGACTAGTTTGAGCGGTTGGATCCCAAGGTATGCAGGTCAATGTAAGCTTTGGGTATCAAGCAAAACTTTGCATGTGACTATCGATTGCAGCAGAAAAAAGACGAGCAAAGTTCAATCAAAATTACGTCAGAGTTCCAGCTCTTTCACGAAGAGTAACACATGAAGTCGGCAGTCTGTCGCAACATCAATTCAGCGTCAAAATAGTCAAGAAAAGCTGTCAAAGAACAGGTTAGGTCAGTTTCATATTTCCATTTGATAGAACTGTAGGAAGAGTGTAATGGCAGGGTCTCGACTTTAAACTGCAAGTTTCACTGATCAATAATTTGGAAACCTATACCTTTCAATTTGCAGGAAAATGATACCACGCCTAGTTGTTGTGTTTGAGCCAAGCAAAATGCCTACCTTAATACTTTAACTTTCCTTGACCTTTTCGATTTGATTAAGTTTATTCCTCTTTACATATGATGGCTTCTTAACAGGATGTCACCCTGATAATGGACGGCATAATGTAATAAACAAATCAGTTGGGGTACTGAAGAATGATAAGCAACCCAACCTATCAACGAGTCAAGCTTTCCCCATTACGTTGTTTTCAAAGACCACTACTTAAATTTCCAAGACCATTAATAGTCGCCAAGACCACTCTAAATTAGGAAGTACGACTAACCATCCTCCATCATACTGAATCACCTAGCCTAGTTCTAAATGTTTCCTCATCTTATCAAATACTTCTAATCCTCAGAGCTTACCCAGGAATACCTATACTGGGGGGGGGACAGGGGGGCAGCTGCCCTTCCTGCCCTTGTCCAAGGACTGAATTATTTTGGTGCGAAGATGGTTATGATGCGCCCTTAATATGAACCTTGCCCCCCTGCCCTCGGTTCGGGCAGGCGTCCCTGAGCTTACCGTATGGAATCGTGTGCTTATCATTGCATGTATTACAACAAATCATCTGCAAATTCTAAAGTGTATCGATGGGCTTGCAGTAGAGATCTATCCCCAGGAGAGATTCCTCTGTCACCACAAAGGTCCAAAAAGCTTGAGCTGCTATCTGATTTCCTCTAGGATCATTCATTTAGTACGTACGCACGAAGGGGGAAGGGGTCAAGCAAAAGCGTATGATTGCGTACAATGGGCAGGGGGTTGGCATATGTAAGTACGTACGCAAAATAAAGAAAATTAATCACCTTTTCTGCACGTATCCTGCAATATTTTCAGTTGCAGAAAGACTTCATCTTACCCTCTATTAAAGTTGTAGAAGAAATCAACGAGGATTTAGATTTTCATCTCAAAAATTCTTTTAATGCCTTAATCACTAGGGGTTACAATACTACACCCCTCGAACAGTCGATATTTTCCAAAATATGTACCCAGTTACACGCTGATCTATTAACTAAAAAGGAGACTTCAAACAGGCGAATTTTTCCTTTTGTTACCGTTCAATATGAACACAAAATCATTTGGCCCTATACTAATCAACATGCGAATAAAATTATAGAAGATACCACACTACACCCAATTCACCAGGAGAAACCAATAATGGCTTTCAAACGAAATCGAAACATTGGAAATATTTTGGTCTACACAAAGTTATAATTCATGAACTGCATGAATGCATCATTCTCGTAAACATACGTGAGTCTATATTTCATTGCAAATTTCTTACACCAGATATTCCTATCCTTTTCTGCAATTCTTTTACATTAAGTACGATGATTCCCCTCTTGGAGGTGTTGGAGGCCTGTAATAATAGCTTACTGTCCTTAAACGCCCAAAATGCTGACTACAGGTGGATAGGTGATAACTCGTACAATTCTAACATATCTGCCATCTTAGCTCTACAACGCACACTTTTATGCCCATTTGCTTACTATAAATAAACCCTACTTGACTACAGGCTTTCCATCGCTGTGTATTCAACGCACAATGATTCTTCACCAAAGCCTTGCATTTATATAGAGAATTATAGGCTGTGGTTACGATTACTCTTTTTCCACTTTACTCTTTCTTTTTGTTCACACACAAGCTATCTCTTCCATACTGATGTTTTGTTTGAACACTTGCATCGATTTATTCTTAGAATACTATTTGTAATGATCGTATTAATGTCTCGTGAATGCTAAAAAGTCTTTCTCCGTGGTTTTGGATAGCTAGAAACTTTCCGTTGGAAATGGAGGGGGGGGTGAAATAACGGAGAGCACTTACACAAGAGGGGAGGGGTATGTAAAAAGCGTACGTGTGCGTACGAGGGGGAAAGGGATCGAATTTTAGCAATTTTAGTACTTACGTACTTGATGAATGACTCCTCTCTTTAAACTTAATCGTTGGGTGGCTGATGATAACACTTTGCTTTCACGTTTACTGTGAACTTGCTAGCTCTTTAAGACCAATTATCCCGATATTACGACACGAATGATATTTAGGCCAGCAAACTCCATATTATCACGAGCATAGTGACTTCTTTCCATCCCTAGTGTGCTCTAACGTTGCTTATAAGTTATAAGCACCTAGGTGTTAATCAAAGATGTTGTAAGCTTGCTACATCTAGCCCGTCTTCCATTAGGAATCATGCCAAATAAGATGGTCATGCTGCTTCCATTGATTATCATTGCATAATTAGTAATATGGATAATTCATTCGATCTGCTAATATTTGTGAACCTTCTCATGCAACGGAATAGGTGCAACGGAATATTGTAATCTTGCTTCTCTTCACTAATTGCTTGTATTTTTCTCCATTTGTTTGTCACCTCTCATCTAAATACTTCTTCTTACTATGCTTTCTATGCGTTCTGTTTCTTCATTCGTGCTCCCTTACAAGTCCTTTCACATCAAGTAGTTTTGATCCACGTCATAAATATAAATACATATCTATTTATAAATAAATATATATACAAACAAACAAATATATATATATATATATATATATATATATATATATATATATATATATATATGTATATATATATATATATATATATATATATATATATATATATATATATATATATATATATATATATATATATATATATATATATATATATATATATATATATATGCAATCGTCCTTTCATTTAAGTGTTTTGGAATCAGTTTACATAAAGACTCAAAACCCAGTCTTATGTAAACAAAAAGAGTTCATTTTCTCACTTGGACTCTTCTAGTAAACAATGGTGAATAGGTGCCAAGAGGCCAATCATATGGTTAACTGGACACATTATTCATCATATCACGTGTACCCGCATATCTGGCTATAAATTTCGGTTCACCTTTCGGTCGCTATCCGACGTTTCATACTCTGACGAGTGTCGGACGAAAAAAAAGCTTTTCAGTATGGTTAAAACATGGTACCGCTTTTTCGTGCTGTAGTGAAGTTCTGTAGTACCAACAGACTTTTCATATATATATATATATATATATATATATATATATATATATATATATATATATATATATATATATATTAAGTCATGAGTGGGCTACCACAATTGGAAAATTTATTTTGGCCCCAGTGCGGATTCGAACTCACGATGTTTAGATCAAAACAAATATATATATATATATATTATATATTATACGAACATCGTGAGTTCGAATCCGCACTGGGGCCAAAATAAATTTTCCAATTGTGGTAGCCCACTCATGACTTAGTATTTACCTATGTCAGCCTTAGCCGAATTAATATTATATATATATATATATATATATATATATATATATATATATATATATATATATATATATATATAACAGCGGCTGAATTCTTTTAACAGATTTAATGTAAAATAATTTGTAAGCTACTTATGTGTTAATATCAGTGTATTTTGAGATTTATTTTGCTTGATACTCGTGAGAGGGGTTGACTTTTGCTGCTGATATTCTGCTGTTTTCCTTCGACATCATGCAAACAAGGTCGTCTTCATTTCTATGTTGTATATCTCTTCTTCTTTCCACGAGCTACTAACGTTGCTTTTACTATCTACAAGTGTATATACCTTGCTCCATTGGATTTAGTCAAATCATCTGCTGTCCCTCGTCTTCTGAATTTATTGGATGCATTGGTGAAAGAGGATAATTGATTACAATACACTAACAAATGACAACAAGCAAGATCCCAGATTCAAAGTAGTAACAACGATATTATGAAAGATGTACAAATCGCAAACAAGAAACATCACTACCCAACAAAAAACGAGCAAAAATTTTCCGAAGAACAAAAACGAACAAGAATGTTGGCACACAAGCCGAAAAAGTAACTTTCAGATTAGGAAAAGTAAATCCTTAGGCCACCCAATGAACGCAGAAGCTAAAGAACACTGATATTAGCGCATAATCAGTTAATAACCAACTTTACATTAATAAGAAAACATTCCTACAAAAATAAATTCAGGTGTTCTAATCATGGTCTTTTGGCAAAAACTACCTTAATTCATTAAATTTTCTCTTGAGTTTAAAGTTAGCGCATTCTTTTTTGCAAAATCAATTCTCGCACACCTGGATCTCACACACATTTAATTTTCGCGCACAAGATACTTCATATGAAACTCTACCAATATATTTTACATTTGTTATAAAACCTATAGAACTGTTTGCAGAAACGGATCGTTTCCTATGACTGTTTGTCGTTCGTAAGCTTTATCGATTTTGGAATTGCGCAAACTAGATATGGCAATTTCAGGGTGATGTTTTCTTAATTTCTGTGGAATTTTGAAACCTTGATTGCAAGATACACACCAAGAGTCCCGTCTATTCTCAATAGAGGGCTAGAAATCCCATTGTTTTGAAATGAAAGCACTTTTAGAAGATTTTACATTGAGCCAGACCTCATAATAAAACGTGAGGATAATGACGAGGATGAGTGTAGTGACGATGAATTCTTTAGTACTGTGGAAGTAGCTAGAAAAAATACGATAGAGGAAAGATTTCAGACCACAAAAGATATTGTGATTACACCGGAATAATTGTAATAACTTGTTGATCTAGGAAAGAAACATCGAAATATACCTCTGTTTTCTTTTTCTAATTTTGCACAATCTAATATTCGTGCACCTTCAGTAAAGAAATATTTCACACGCATCAAATGTTAGCATATGAGAATGTGTGAAAATTTAGTGTTTTCGCATAACCAACTGTTCGCACAGCAGCTCTGTAAGATACATAGAGGTGAGCAAATTTTTCATGAATTATGGTAGATAGCACTGGTATAAGATAAATATATACATTTGAATGTATATATATATATATATATATATATATATATATATATATATATATATATATATATATATATATATATATATATATATATATATATATATATATATATATATATATATATATATATATATATATATATTATACTACAGAGGCAAATATATATGAGTGTATATATATATATATATATATATATATATATATATATATATATATATATATATATATATATATGTATATATTTATATATTTATATATTTATTTATCTCTGTAGCATTAAAACCAAAGAAAAGAGTTGTTTGTGTTCATTAACAGGACATAACTCCGAGTTGCACGCTGGTTGCGACCATCAGATGTGCTGGAATTTGGCTGTGAAGCAGTGCTATATATCCTAGGATGGGTCCAGTGGGGATACTTTAACGTTATTTAAATGCTGTATACACACATATATAAATATATAAATATAAATATATATACAGATATATATTTATATATTCCATGTTTGGAAATGTGTATATATCTATGAACGTATATGTATATGTGTGCATGTGTATTGTGTTTATATTTTTATGCACATCTTGCATGAAGGCCAAGCTATTATTCTCTTTAAACAGCTGTTTTCTATCTTAAATTCATGCAGAAATTATTTTACTTAATATAAATTGTAGAACAAATCTTCATACATGTCCGTCAATGTATCAATTGGTATCCACCAATTTTTCCAATCTCCTACCCGTGGTGCTAAGTAAATGAGTTTTCTCTGTATGCCTCTGGCTGCAATCATAATCTGATTACTTGAATTTACTGTGTCTTTGACCTAGATGAGTAATGCTTCAATGAAAAGTCCTTCTAAATCAATTGAAAGTCGCTGCCGATCCAAATCAGAAATTTGGCATTAAGTCAAGGGCTCGCTTCTGTTGTTTATAATTGCAAGGTGTGACTATTTATTGAAATTTGTCAATAGAACTCAGTTTAAATGCACTGGATGCAGGAACTTTGCTCTTTCTCGTTGTTCATTGGCAGCTTATTAACCTGAAAGAAGATCCGCTCGTTAATTGCAGATACGCATGGTTAACCTTAGCCAATGGCCGCCCAGTCAGAAATGTGCAATAATCCAGGAGGTACTTTGCCTGCTTGGATTACGTTTGCATAGGTGATAAATGCTTCCAACTGACCCCCTATCAGTATTTTACAATGTTTCCTTATGAGGTGAAAGAATTTCTTCCTGTGCATTGAAGTTAAGTAAGGTTAAAAATTTTACTCATGAAAACAGAATGAAGACCGGTAATATAGAGAAACAGATTACAAGTTCAGGCAGACTTAGTCGTCCTATTGGAATCTACTTTTAGCGTCTCCTTTGATATTGAAATATTTTGAGCACTATGGGTGTAAATAAAGCAATCTTTCAACGAAGAATAATCGATTATAGAAGCAAAAAAATACTTGAATTAAAAATGTATGTTTTATCAGATGCTCTTGGGATGTCTCATGATAACAGGATGTGTGTCATACTAGTTATAGAAGGGACTGAACAATATGATGTCCTTGTATGGACGACAACATTGCGCTAATAGTTGCATGTTTAGAGATGGTAAGATTACCAAAGTAGAGATCAAGTAAAGATCAAGAGTTACGGCATTTATTCAATCACCAGTATGATTTATGTGCATTTACATTACCAGTAGCATGTGGCGATTAAACATGACAATTGCCAATAGGACAATCATAATACGACGTTTAGCTATATTTAGAGAGTGTGAGTAGGAATAGGATGTCGATGAATGCTTGATAAATGTATTTCCCCAACCAAAGTTGCACTTTTTTGCTGCTTGTCCCAAATTTAAATAAATGCCTGAGTGCAAACTAGAGTTGATAGTATGCTTCCAATCATTCCTGTAGCTCCCATAAGTTGAGCTTGGTGAAAGTTTGCTAGAAAAAGCTGTTCACTGTCAGTTGCTAGGTACCAGGAACTCAAAATAGATAACATCGTTGTTTTCCTCCATCTTGGTTTATACTTGTTCAGGTATCATAAATGTATGGTCAGAAGAATAGCCCTGGCAAGGTGCTTATGTGAAATGATGACTATCACTGTTGTTGCCAATGTATAAAGTTGGCTTACATTGAGCTATTACAGAGTTTACAAGGTTAAAGGTTTCATGTAATTAATGGTACATGTTTGTGAGGTCAAAGGTAGATACTGTAGACAGAAAATAGGAATCTTTTGATCTATGTCTACTTTCTGGCTTCAATATTTATTTTAGGGGAAGAAATTATCTGCAATACGATTATCCATCAATGTAATGGTGACATCAAATATTTGGTCCAAGGTTCTCTGTTTGGAGGAAGAACATAGTATTCAAAATAGAAATTACTTAATCAGAAGAAACTTTAGAGTGACTTGCCCATAAATCAAAGACACAATGGAGAAGAGATCAATTTTGTTTGACATGCTGAATTATTTTCCTATCTTCCAAATATTTTTCAGCATTAGGAGTTTGATGTTGGTTTTGTCAAAAATTTTTATGCTAGTGAATTATTCTTGCTGGTAATCGCTGCAAAACAAAAATATTGACTTGTTATTAAAAGTAGGCTATATATGAAAGGGAAACAAAGTCTTGTAAAGTGCAGAGTTCTGCATTTTGTCATTAGCGGTTGGGCGATACATTTATGCAATGCAGTTCTTCAGTTAGTATGTTTTTCAATGTCACACAGGCTGCACATATTGTCTTCTAAATCACTCTGTTCGATTGGTATATAAAGCACATCTTTTCAACGTATCTGATGTCTTTTCCCGCAGTTTTTAGCTGTCTGAAACTGCAAGCGTATCTCCAGCATGTTTGTACATGTGCACATAAATACAGCTTTGGATATAAGTGTCTTTGGCTATGTTTTGTAAATTTCAACTACATTGCAATTCTTCTGTTATCATTGGTAAATAGCTGAATTATATCGATATCGAACTAAATGAAATCACATAGGTCGTAACCTGGATGATTTTTAATTATAAACAAAAGAGTCTAGCAATGAATACCATAATTGGAAATGCATCAACCCGTGTCGAATGTCAGTAAACGCATGTGTGTACACTTGACTGCTTGCTAATACGGGTGAACGGTTCTTGAAACATTCATTTAGCAACGACCTAAAGTGCCCTATCTCCAATTACTTAACGTTCCAGTGCGCAGTGCTACATAACTCTTGTATGATATCACGGAGATGAAGCAGAGCGCAACGAACAATTGATTCGACTCAAGTAGATTCAGTTTGGGTAATCGTTGTTCATAATAGGAAGCTACTCAAGACCAACGATCGCCAAGAGCAAGCTTACTTTGCTTGCCCATGCTCTTATCAACCTGATCCTGGGTATAGATGCTTTGAATTCTAGTTTGCAGCTATAGTGCCAGGTGCAATTCCTGTGCTATCTTTTATCTTGAGTTTTTTTGTACGCTGAAAAAAGAAGATGGAAATGTAGAAATATTTGACTATACCAGATGTTGCAAAGACATCTATTCTCGCACGGATTTACGCCGCCGTTGTTTGCACTGATGGTCACTGTCCTTCTAGAGAGTGTCTTGCAGATGCGAGGTAAATATCCCTTTCTTTGCCTTATTGCACAATAGCAAAGCCGAATCTCTTCGTACATAATGCATTATTCTGCCAAGGAGCAATTGGTGATTACCAAGAGAGGTACTCTTACTTTCAAATAATTAGGAGATGCCTGGGTTCCCCTTTTGCAATTTCCAAAATGTGCTTATTAGAAATTTCACCTCAATTAGTAGAGTGTGTTCCTTTCCATGAAAGAGCTTTGCATCATGGTTCTTAGTATTTGAGTACAATTCTACGTTGGAAAATCTTCTTGAAATTCAGCCTGCTTAGCAGAGGTGTCAGCTGAGTTTTGATTTAGAAGTAGAGAAAAATGCACAACAAGCCCAAATAAAATTGCTTAGATCACATATGGCTATTACTTGTCTATGCTGAGATTGCACATTTGCACGAAAGGTTTTCTGCCACACACTGTTAAAAAAGAGGATTTGTGGCTTGTTTTTACTTAGAATTAGTTTGTTTGAATTTTGTGCAAGCAGACTGTGTATGATCCTTCTAAGGTTGATATGAGTTGCATTAAGTTGCATTGTTGTTTTCTATTCTACAAATCAATTATTTCAGTTGTCCCCATCAAGTTTGATGTACCTTGCTGCAGGCAGTCATTGAATTCCTTATGTCCCGTTCAAGAAACTAAATCCTATTTAATTAGAACTTAGTACGCTTCATTCAATATATTCCAGTAAGTTAGCTAGTTGACAAGTGAGAAAGAAAGTAAATAAGTAGTGGGAAATTTTCCCAATTGCTGTCTTTTCTAATTTCTGGCTATTCTTTACCTGCCGACTGTCAACCGAAGATAACTTACCGTTAGAATTGTGTATAGCATTGGTCTACCCTGCCTACCTGCCTCCATGGCCATCGTACTCGCTGATGTTCCGAAGGAGCTAATACGCTGCTTTGAAAGTTCATCGGAGTTTGATACAAACCATATACATACAACTCGGTTCTTCAGCAACGGCACACACTAGTACACTATCGCATCAGTGAGACCGAGGGGTAATCTTTGTTACAAGCTCTAGCATAGATAAAATTTTTTAAGTGGTTTCTTACCGATAGGATCCCTTACTATTAAGGTGTGATGCAAGATATGAGGATCCATCTTCAATGATTCCGCAATACTTGACAATGCACACCTTTTGCATTTAAGATATAAATCTTTACGAACTTGAATAAGGAATTGATAAAACTGGGAGTATTGTTCTACATGTGATAACAACAAAGTGTTTGTCTAAAACGCTGCACAAAATACCTGTCTTATGTTTTTGTGCAAGCATATTTTGCCGTAGACATTTCATTGTCTGATGACCATAGCTTGTCAGACGTTTTAGCTGCTTCGGCGAATCGAATCCTTGTCATAAATCACTGTATTTTAATACAATTCACTTTAGTTGACAAAATGAAGCTTGACTCAGCAGAATCGTGAATAGTAGGAAAACAAAGTCAAGCTGTAGCTATATAGCATGTGGTGCAATAGTGTTCATGTGATCACTACCGATGTTGATTGGTTTATCTTTTCTCTTCAGTCTGTCAAAATACGATATTTACTGTAGATCTCCAAAGTAGATGCGGAAACATGTTAAGGATAAGGATGAAAAATATATCTTCTGATTTTCTGATAATTCAGTTTTTAGCTTCCCCTTTTGCATCAATTAGAATCAATTTCTATCATAATAGAATAATCTTTTCGATGCACTTTTGGTAATGTTTGTAGAATTTTGTAACAGGTCGCTGCTATTCCTATCTCATCTACTATGTATTGCATATGTTTTTCCAGTGAAATATTAGGCTGGTACAAACCATTTCCATTTTCTATGAAGAACAGCATTCTTTAAAGAACCCTGTCAGTCCAATACATATTTGATGAAAGTTGCTTTTTGTGCTGGGCTGCCAAATTGTTGGATATTATTGTTTAAATAGAAAAAAATTATCATATCTAATGTACTTCTTTCGTCACCAATAGACCCTGGTTAGTAAAAATAATGGTATTTGCATGGTACAGTAAATCTATGAATTAGGTCCTCACGTCCAAATGCTACCCTTCCCCTAAAAGTCTCCATAGTGGAACACCAGGTTGTTAACAAGCCCCCGTTAGGTTTGTCCCAGTGCATTTTTCTTCCAATGATTTATCAAAAAAGTCATATCACACCTAGAATGAAGGTGATAAAATGAAGCTGCATGGTTTCCATCATCCCCACCTAATCTATAAAAATATCGACATAGGTTTTATTTCTATGTTCCAAAACTGCATGAAAGTATGTAAAGAGTAATAAATACTAGATGAAAACTTTGTTACCGACTGATACTTATACTTGGATTGTTCATGCTTTTCATGAAGAAAAAGAGCTCTAGAAATGATTTTGTATATGAAATATGTCAGTTTATTTTTAGACCTCTCCAATTTCTTTTGATTGCCCCTACATTCGACCGGCTTGTTTCATGACAGAAAGAGATTACAGAATGCGATATATCATTGAGGGCTTGCCAAGTGAGAGCAATAATCGTTATCTCAAATGTAAGTTGTAAGTAGGGAGTAGGTCATGTAGATGGTTCAAAAGTGCAAGTTATCTAGATGGTTTAAAAGTCAATTATTTTAGTAGCTTTCTACCAAAAGGCAACAATTACTAGTGCGGAGCAGCTTTATTCATACAGTTGCTATCAACGCTTTTTCCATAAGAATACCTAATTTTTCGCTGAGCCTTAGTATTCTTAAAATATTTTGATTTGAGCCCTAAATTATTCTTAAATTACTCTGAAATTTCAGCGATTTTGAGCATTACTCCTTGTTAAAACTATATTCTTATAATAAAAAGATATTAAGTCTCCGAAGGGTTACCGAGTCTCATCACAACGTAATGACTCCCACACTGCATAAGTAAAACTCGCACTTGTTTTGTTTCCTAAATAAACTCTGAAATAAACAAAACGTCTAAGACTTGATGAAGCGTCAGCCTTGCACTATTCATAAGTTATTCTTAAATTCTTGGGATTTTTGAGCCTTTATATTCGTATAGACTATAATCTGATAAAAAGTGCGTAATACGATACTGTTAATAGGAATAGGAAGTGCGTATTACGGTAGAGTTAACAGGAATAGGAAGTGTGCATTACGATAGTGTTAATAGACTAAGCCAGAACCTTCCTTGACTATATATTGCCTCTTTCTTAATCTCTGACATTCGTAGAAGTAAGACGCATATGTATTTGATTAAAGATCTAGCAATAAGTCGGTCTGATTTCATTCGACCATCTACCAAACTGCATGAAAAATTACAAACACTATTGAGGATGTCCTTACTTACAAGGCACTGAACAGCTAACAAGAGTATTTCGAATTTGCAATTAGTCATTAATTTATATGCTCAAAACCTCAAATATTATCTTTATCCTTCTTGCATTTTACATTGCATGCATGAAGTGCAGTTGATCTGCACGAGAAGCAAAACAATTAACATGAGTTGACAGATGTAAGAATCCTAACATGTAATTCATATTCTTGTATGAAGATGTGCTTTGTTGTATCTAATATTACTCGGGCGAATTGATGAAACCATTGTGAAATATTTCTCATTGTCCCTTTTGCGCTAGAATTTATTATGGAATTCAATGGTCAGTAGTAGCACTGTATTAGGTCCCTAAATGTACATTTACTCCTATCCATGCTATTGGACTGAAGATCGATGCGTAGATTTTCTTTACATTCTGCAAACAAGTATCATTCATTGTCGCTTTTTCTATTTAAATTCCTTTCGTTACTTTTTCTGTAGCATTAATTGCTAACGTGGAATTCAGCAGGGCTGCTTTGCAGTCAATTTGTATTACATCTCCAAATTCATCAAATCTATGTAAAAGTATGACTGCATATGCAGTATGCTGAGTGCAGAGACAAAACATCATTCAACAGACGCTGTGATTGAAAATCTAATCAGAAAGAAACAAATTTAAGATTTATATTAGCCAAACTTTCAGTGTCGATAGAGATTCTGCTTGTGGAAGGGTCTCTTTTATAATCCTGTCTCGTTCTCATACTGCCTCTCATCCAAATTAGCTCCTTCACTACTATCAGTGCGGTCTTCGCGATTTCATTAATATTTACATGTAGTCACTAAGACGAAGTGCATCCAAGTAACATTCATATGAAGTAGTTAAGCATTAGGGCTATCTATTGAACCAAAGAGAATCAGATGATTTTTCTTGAACTTTGACCGGTGCTCAGTGGAGTATTCGACCCCAGAAACAGGTTCAGTGGTTATCCATGAGTCACTATTAGCCATAGAAACAGTGATAAGCAGCAGTTCTCACCTCTGAGCAGATAATACCCAGGGTCCTTGCACGGTTGATAAAGTTTTCTAGTTCCTTTTACGTTGCAAAACTTATAGTTATCTTCATCAATATCAAACTTTGATTTGCAAACAAGCGCCTCTCCATCATAACAAATGATTATCTTATAGCGCTTCTTGATATTTTCAGCGCATAGATCTGTAATACTTTTATAAGTCTGAGAACCAAATTACAGAAGTCCAATGAGTTATGATTTCCCTTGTGAACTGTCTAAATTGCTAACGGTACAAAATATTATCTAGCCATTTGTTTGCGAAGATTTTTATTCTACCATTCAAAAATATCGTAGCTCACGAGATTTCTTGCTGGTACGAAACTTTGCAGGTGCCCAACGCTGTTATAAGTTTGGTAAAGAATAGGAGCTTTTTCCTTTTCCACGACTACGGTTAAAAAGTAACCATGGAGAGCATCCAGCCAATATATGAGTTATCAAGTGAAAGTAAAAAATTTGAGTCTGTAATAAGCCAATATCTTATTGAAAAACAAGAATATACGAAGGTTTCGTAGCCTGTCCACAAGAATGAAGGTCATATCCTTCGAAGACAGAGTGTCTTCGCTCTTTAAATAAAGCTTTCCTTTCACTTTAGTTGGCATCCAAATATGAGTATCTATTTCCCTACAGCTTTTGACAATTACTTTGTTTTCCTAGTGTAATCTTTGATAGCCCGGGCTTCTGCATTTTAATGCAATAGCACAGATTTGTTAACATAATGATCGCTACATTATTTGTTATCTTTGCAATCCATAAATCTATGAAAATCAGCTAACAGCTGAATACACTGAAGAAGATTTTCTTACAACCTCATACTCGTAAAGGGAGAAAAGGGAATGAATTAGTAGGAATGTGTGTAAGTTAGCAAACTGTTCTGCCATTTTCTATTATATAGTATGCAATCAATCCCTCATCCTATCTGACTCTCAATCAACTTCATCGGCAAAAGATTGGTATCTTTTGTAAGTAACTCCAATATATTCTGATTGCTATTATTACCAGGTGCTATATCTTCTAGTGAATGCAAAAGGTCTGAAATGCCAGGAACAAGGCGCTGTAAGGCAAGGTTTTGCATTGAAAATAAACGACACTAAAGCAAAAAAGCTGCTTGCAAATGTTAACAGCATAAGAGAATGCATTGAGTTGTCTTGCAAGTATGGCGGTGCAAATTATGCAGTACTAGAGAGTGGGAAATGTTTTGCCCTCTACTGCAAAAAGAACGCATGTCAACTTAAGAGGGATAAAAATTCAAAACAGAGCATTGTTGGTCTCATCAGAAAAGGAGTAGTAAATTCAAAGGAGAACAAAGGACATCAAAAGAAGAGAAAACTAAAAAGAAGTGAGTGCACACCTTTCTCTTTACCTTAAATGAAGCTATCGATATAACATTTAATTGCTCGGGGCAATTTTCTTGAGTATATTTTTAATAGAGTTGAATATACGAAGGAAGTAGTGTGTAAAATTCAGTGAGTTTTACTTGTAATATCTATAGTTGTGTCCTTAAAGGATCAATACGATTTCTCTCTATTTTCAGTTTGTCTTATTAGAATGAATTTCCTATTCCCCTATATTTGAGAGGAAACCACAGTATTCATGCTATCTAGAAAAGATACTTTGTACAATAATTACTTGTGAATCTTTGCACATTGCTACATTAATTTCATTTGCAATTGCGGCAGTTGCTTGCATATATATCTAAATTACATTGCTCCTGATGCAAAAATCTAATTTTCCTTTTGCAATAAAAACTGTGTGGAAATTTCGTTGTAGCTCACCATAATGGGATGTCTATCAAGTCGATTAGGAAGAAAAAAGAGAGTGCATTGAAAAGGAAACAAAAGGGCGCGATCACAAAGGCATCGAATAGGACTCTCGCATTTTCGACTGCAGTAGCCCTTACGAACAAATCGAACCCTGTACTAACATATGATTCTAATTCCCGATCGGGGAGTAGAAGGACAGATGTGTCCAAGAAACTTACTAAAAAGATTCGACATACTACAAAGAGTGTAAGAAACTTAAGCGATTATGAAAATCTGCGTAGAACTACTGTAAATAGTAGACAGGCTAACAAAAAATTTCACAAGAAACATGTGAGAAACTTATCAAAATCTAAATCAGCGAACAATAAAAATGTAGAAGCAATCGTTTCGAAAGGTGCTGTAAATAGTTCGATAAGACAAACGAGGGAATATCCATACTCCTACTACCAGTATCAATATTCCCCAGCAGAAAAGACATATCAGACACAAGAGACCGACTGGCGACGGGACATGATTCCATCTTCTCTATATTCACCTGCTGCTTATGATGGCACTGATAAACAGTCATTGTATCAAGCTCCAGACGATGCAACCTTGACTGGTGATCAAGCTAGTTTAAATGGAAACAGCATTGACACGCACAGCCCAAGTAATGAGTTATTTTCATTGCCCATAGCAAATCTCGTTCGCCGTACTAAGATACCAGGAAATCCGCACCATATTTCTTCTATATCAATAGTTAACGATATGGCGTCTGATGAGCAGAATGAAGGATATCTTACAGATCGTGATAATATAGAGAGTCTGCCTGCTAACAATCATCTTGGTTACTCTAACGGAAATATTGGACAACTTCATGATAAATCAGATGGGAAGACATCTAATTATTATGGCTTAATGGATCATTTGTCTTACACACCTCAACAGCACTCAGCTGATTTTGTATATGGAGGATTGGGACAGCCGTTAGAAAAACTGGATGAATCTGCTGGATTTTCTTCTGAGAACAATATTAAAATGACTGGGTTACCTTTGAATAGTTTTTTACCATTACGTCCTCAAGTTGCGTACACCTCTGAGGATCAGTCTCCAACTGGATCGCCTGTCATCCTCGATTCCGATCTAAGTCGAAATGTTCCTGCACGGGTTGTTGGTCAGCGGCATCTAGCCAAGAATGAAAGCGACTCTTCTATGGAATTTGATTTGACAGATCCAGTGCATTTGGCTACTTCAAAAGAAGCCCTTGCTGATAAAATGAAAAAGTTTGCAAATATCTCCATGGTTTCAAATCTATTGCCTTCAAAAGAGTCTATTCAGAAAGGTTCTCATTCAATCTCGAGATTGCAGAAAGCATCATTGCACCAGTCGGCGAATACGTCTTCACCTGCTTCTGGAAGTGCCACAAATTCTGTCTCTGGAGCTTCAAATTCTGACATCAAACGCCCTGTTAATTCCATTTATTCAGCATTAAGAGATGATTCAGGTATCCAATCTCGTTTATCAACTACACCTTCTGTGACAATATTTCCGACTACTTCGAAATCAATTGCAACTAGCATCTCTTCATTTGTGGGTCAAGACTTTACAAATATCAAGCAAGGTGATATTGACGCGCCAGTACAAAATGTAATTCTTCCAGTTAGCAATAAAGAAGAGGTATATCGAGAAAGTCAGTCAGGAGATGGCCAGCTAACAACTGCCAAAGATGTCAATGGGCAGCAAAGTTCTCAAAATTCGCTCGGAGCAAACATGGACTTACCATTTCCAACTAGGAGAAAATTACCAGAGCCATCAAGAAGCATTTTACATGCACTTTCAGGTTTGTCAAGTGCTGTTTATGTTGAGTCATTTTCAGAAAATACTACTCATCTGCCAACTATAGCGGAAGATGTTACTTCTTCATCTGAGGCAGCTATAAACATGACGACAAAATTGACCAGCTTACCGACAGTTACAGCTCAGTTCGACACAACTGCCACTAGACAGACGACACCATATGGTTCTTTATACAATTCAAATACCAATTATAAGGATACTCAAGAGACTGTAAGCTTCTTACATGACACCAGACCGTCTATTACTTCTGAGGTAATGAAAGGTTGGCATCAAGACTTAAGTCCTGAGGGATACATTCCAGAGAGCACAGTCAGTTTTTCTTCAGTTAGTGCAATGGACAAACTTCTACCATCAGTATCAAGTAATGAAACGCTTACTAGTTCTGACTCTAAGCCCGTTGCGACTCTATTTGACGAGGTGCAGACTTTGACTAGAGGTCATACATATCAGATAACATCTGACAATACGGGAGTTTCTTTCGATGACGGGTTGATAAATTATCTGAATGTAACGCCAACAGCTTCAGGCTATTTAGGCGACATCTTTAGCACTGCAATACTTCCTTACAAGTCCGGAATTGTATTATCATCACAAAGGTCTGGACATTTGTCACCAGAAAGTAGAATTTCTACTGATAATCATCCAGGCCATATTTCACCAATTGCAAATCCTCAGTTGAGAATTACTGGAAACGGGTCGGTTATTGTCTTAAATCATCGCAAAAAGCAACCTAACATAAATCAGATTTATAATCAATATCAGAGAGATGAAGAGCATAAAACAAAGCTCAAAGCAAAAAAATTGAAATGGTTGGAAATTGGAAATGGTAAGTGGCTTGGAAAAATAGACTAACATTTGATCAGACTAAAATACTTAGTTAATGATTGATTAGAGGAAAATGTTTAGATTAAGAGCTTACATTTGCTGCATTCTAGACCTGCATGTGTTTAACAGCTTGAGAAATCATTGTACTTTCTATGCATTTATGATTTTCTGAGTAAGATGATCAGTACACGAACAATGTGCTAGTATCAACTTTCTCCCTTTGTGACTGTTTCATGAACTTGAATAGATATAGAATGCTTCATTATAATTTACTATATATTATAGCTAATTTGTACATGTTTGTAGAAATAAAATCTAATTGGGCTTGGTAGTATTTTTACTTCGTGATGATATGAGTTCTATTCTTGATATAAAACTTTGGTTTTTAGGATGCCATACACCACTGGGAATGTCAAATGGAATAATTGGTGATGACCAAATCATTGCTTCTTCCTACTTGTCACCTAGATATGCACCTTTTAAAGCAAGACTTGGATCTAAGGAAGGTAAAGCAGAATAGAATTAACAGAAATTCTCTCTCTCATCTCAGATTGTCAAACCACCATATGTACTGAACATTTTTCTAGCCAAGGATTTTAGTCTAGTAATATACTTTTCCTCCGTTATCGATCTGTATTGAATAGCCAGATATACTTAATAGAACAAATATCGGGATCACTTCCAGGGGAGAGTAATATTGGATCTTGAATAGAAGCTAAAATGTGTTAATTGGTTATGAGGGTATACAAAGAAGTATTAGATAATGAGCGGCTAGCGGTTTATACATTATAGGAAATACTGATGGTTGGTGTGCAGATCCAAGATTAAATAATATAACGCAATACTTACAAGTGGATTTTCGAGGCATCAAAAATGTATGCAGGGTCGGTATGCAGAGTCATCGTTCAGCTAGAAATTGGATCACGCATTATAAAATTGCCTTTTCAATGGATGGAAGACATTGGTCCATTTACAAAGAGCTAAGCAAGGACAAGGTTAGTTTTTTCTATTCTGTTGTCGTCATTTCATCTTGGATTGCCCACTGTCTGCACAATAATTAGAAGAAATTGAGCTTTTAGCTAGGTATTTTAAATATCGAGCTATCTAGATCGCATTTTTAAATCTTTCTGTGAATATTAAACCATCAATTTCTGATCTCAAGGTTTTGTGCTTTCTTTTGTTCAGGTGCTTCAAGGCAATATCAAGGAAGACGATTGGACCTCTTACAGGCTGGCTTACCCAATTAGGACTCGTTTCATCAGAATATTGCCACAAGCATGGGAAGGAAGAGAAATGTGTACACTTGTAGAATTTTATACAAATGACGCAGAATGTATGTTGCTATAGATTCTTCTCCTCCTTAGGAGTAAACCTAAACTGCAGATATAGATACCAACACAAAGAAAAATGCATGTAAAAATTTGGTTTGAGCTTATAGTAAAAGATTCTGGTTACAGAAGTAAACACTTCGGGTAGAATATGGTAAAACTGCATCAAATAGGACTATTTGCATCACTCGAAGATAGTAGTATTAGCGCAGTATAACAATCATATGCTCAATCTTCCCCATGCTGATCTGCATATAATGATATTATCACGTGTTTGTATGTTATACATAAGTGCTACATTCAAATAACTCTTGCAGTCTCTTAAGCTTGGCTAATATAAAAGTGTTCTAATTGTCCTAATATTACTATTTCAACTATTATGCATACATGATTATTGAGAGATGATAGAAATATCTTGTGTGAAAATAAATCCTGTAGTTGATTCATCTGTACCTTCTTTTTCAGCTAAGAAGATGCTAAGTGAAAGGTCAAACATACCTAGTACAATGCAATATATGATTGATGATTTGAACTTTGAGAAAGTTGAAAATGAAATCGTATTTGACAGCTCACCAATGGGAAATAATGCATTCTTGAATAAAGGTGCTGCAGTTTATGATACGCACGGCAAATGCCGTCACGCTGCAAGGATTGGCGAAGGCTCTGACATCTTATTAGATGGAAGAAATATGAGAGTGAAACCAAGAGAAGCAATTTCTATTAGTGTTTGGGTGAGGGTTGATAGAACCGAAGGCGTCCATTCAATATTTGACACCGTAGGAGCAAAGTCAAATCATGTGTTGGGACAGTATCATTTTGAGATAGTAGGTGGTGCTGTTCGATGGTTTCATAGAGATGAAAATGGGACACAAATTTTCTCTGTTATAACAGGTATTTACCCTGTGGTATTATATAGTTTAGATAATAAACATAATTTTATTCCAGCAGAAAAGGTAGTGCTGACCCATTTTAGATCATTTTCAATAGCAATTTTGCAAGGGTTTGATAGAGTAGATACTCAAAATCGTCTTTCACAGAGCTCTACAGTTACTTTTCTAAAGAATGAATGATTTGGAGAGGCTTCGAAATCAATGATGACACCAGCTGTGGTAAAGTAGGAGGAGGAGGGGGCACTCTTCCCTTTGAATATAGAGATACGCTCATTCCTGGTAGAAAGCGCTTCTTTTTCAAAGAATTAGAGGCATTTACGCCATCATGAACCCGCGTGACTCCGCTACTCATGGAAACGCGCATACATCACATCGCAATTGAACTTTTTAGTTGTAATTCTACATATCCAATACGTCAAGTAGCTTTATGATTCACTATGCAAGTTGACTATTGAAATGAGAGGATTTTTCGTCCTAGGTAAGAATTTGAACCTTTCTAGAAGAATTGCATTTTAGTTTGATATAAGACCTAACGTGACATTTAATTCAATCTTAATCTTATCAATAGTTATCAGGCCTGAAATAAAACGCGTAAAGATATAGGTTATGCAAACGTTTATGATGACTAATAAAAATATTGGTATGCTTTAGATGTTAGAGTGAGTTGCACAAAATGGAGCAAATTGAATAAAATAATGGAGCATAATACTCATTACAAGAGGTGAAGTAGGCAGTAAACTGGCAGAATTAATATGCATTCTATCTACCTGATAATTTGCCTTTTTCTCAAATAAAGGTTTTTAATTAAATCTAATCAGCATTCTTCAGATCCTCAAAGTTTTGAACTTCCAAAATCAACAGAGTAAGATCCGTTACATCTAACGCTTGCCATAAAAAATTTTTTCCAGCTCCATGAATTTTCTCCAGATAATTTATTTTTCTAATTATTATTGATTCTTGTTTCTTGGACCAAGAATTTCTTAAAACATTTAGCCTACTACTTGGCTTGATCCTTAAATATTATACTGGGAAATCATTCCAATATCTTACACACTATAAGATAGTCCTCAAAATGATTTACATTTCATAGCAAGAAACTCGACCTAATTTAGATCTATCTGAAAAACAATTAATTTGGCAGAAATGTTATCTTTTCGTCTTGAATGAGGTGAAATCATAGTAATGTCTAACAAGAGGATTTATGATTTCAAAATTCTGTGTATGGGAATTTTTAGAAAAAACTGTCAAAGAACTGATATATAATGCTAAAAATTTCATTATAACCGCTTTATGTCTTTCTCTCTTTATACAAAAGTAAGATTAGGTGGAAGCTGTTAAAATCATTACTTTAGGGAAAACTTTTCCTGGAGTGCAAAAGTTTTTATCGTACATAGTTCAGTAAATTATAATATTTTCAGACGATAAGATGAACTTTAAAGATAAAATAAGATTTCGGCAAATTGTATATATCATTCTAGACGTAAAACAATTAAAATCAATCCACCTACAATAAATGTAGTTTCTAAACATGAATAAATGAATAAGTGACATACTTCAAATTCATTTCTAGAGCCAAACTTCATCAATCAAAGGGAATGGAACCATCTTGTTGTCTCGTACGACTCAGATACTGGCTTTGCCAAGATCTATGTCAATGGAAGTAGAGTGGCAGAAACAACTGGTAAAGGATTGTTATCACGTGACTGGGGAGGTCGTGTAGGGCTTGGTCGTCACAAAGATACACGTGATCTTATTGGTGATATGGATGAATTCAAAATCTTTAGCCAAGCTATACAAGGAGAAAAGATATTGGAACTGTCTCGTGAATGTGATTTTGATAAATATTGTAAGTTTGTTTCAATGCTATATTAGAAATAGTTAGTGTGCAAAGAGAACTGTCGAAGAATCGATATGCAGAAAAATGACTGGCTCAGATACTTAAGATAATAGCTCAGGCCAAAAGGCTAACTTTGATTCACAGTGGTACAAGTGACAATTTCTAATCCTGAATTTCATAAATTAATAAGTTCTTATAAATAGTTCTTTTTCTAATCTCCTGTTTGTGAATAGTGATGACGTAAAATTTTTTTCTTTAGATTTCGGAATTGTTTCTTAATAAGGAAAAGTTGCTTTAGTAAGCAGATTTTAATGCAAACTTTTATGAGTAGCAGTTTCTATAGAATGTTTTACTATAAGACATGTGTCACGCAAGATTGTCCATTAGCCTTTTTGACTGGGTTCTTTTTCAGTGAACTTTATTGCAAAATTTACGAGAAGGAAGATAATTGAATCTGAGGATAACATTTTCCTTGTCGATTAGGTGGCATAGGTGATTCGATGATTCCCTAAATAATTTTTGTCACCATTTGTCTAAAATATAAAGTGACTATTAGGTTGGTTATATTGGTGGAGGAATTCAGTATGATAGCTTTAGCTCATTTTAAATTATATTTTTCCAGTTTTCACGATGATTGATGATTGATGTGTGAGGAGGATAATGTTAGTAAAAATTAATGCTAAAAGCAATCAGTATAATATTTTTTATTATTTTTCGTTGTGAGGAAGTCATTTGAATTTCAGTTATTATTACAAATTTTTTGGGGATTTGATGTTCTGTTATTTTATTAGATTGCGGCTCTACTCTGACTGCCGAGAGAGGAATATTGATAACTCCTGACTACCCAGCACTTCATACTGGCCCCGTTGAATGCATTTGGGAAATCAATGGGATGCCAGGTGAAATCATTGCCATAGATGTAAAGGAATTCGATGTCAACAATTGCAATGCTTCAAGACTTGAGGTTAGGGACAGAAGTAATGATAGCTTGATTGGAAGCTTCTGCGGTGGCAACAAACCTGGCAGACTTGAGTCTCATGGGAATCAAATGCTTATAAAATTCATAAGTAGTGGATCACGGGAAGGAGAGCGTTTCAAAGTGGAATTTCATAGAGGTTGGTTAACTGATAACTTTTTGCAATAAAAGATGTTATTCAATCAGACCATTTCCTACCATTTAGCACAGATACATCTCCACTGGCTCCATAATAGCACAACATGTAGCAGTAATGCTTTTTGAGAAAATTTATAGGCTCCTCTTCTCGTAGCAGGAACTTGTGGTTAGTATATGATGGCAAGCTTGACATGAATAAGGAGAGAGATATATAGCAACTTTGTGCAATATCAATATATCTATCTGAAGATACAAGGGATAAATTTTGTCTGTTCAGCTTTTCTATAGTTCCTTAGGCTAGAAATCATGCCTAGTGCTAGTGCAATGTTGAAAAGAAGAATAATGTAAAATCCTTGTCTTCTGATTGCATTTCTTTTTCAATGTAGAAAATAAGCGTACTACAAAGAAGACAATATCTAGTGTATGCCAGCACTCAGAACTATTTAGAAATATGACATTGGTAGGAGGATCTAAAGCTGGTAAATTCACAGATCTTGGCGAGACCAATGATATACAAAGATGTCAGGAAAGGTAAAGATAACCTTTAACGCAGATTTAATCACAAGACGATCGATAACATATATGTAATTAATATATTGTATATTCTGATATGGAAAAAGTGTCAGGTTGTTGCCTCAAAGTGTGTGGGGATTTTTAAATGGCCATCTCAAAATTTTCTAGACACACACACACACACATATATATATATATATATATATATATATATATATATATATATATATATATATATATATATATATATATATATATATATATATATATATATATATATATATATATATATATATATATATATATATACTGATTGCATATATTAGAGCTGCTTGATAAAGGCGAAAGCCGAAAGTGACCATAAGGTGCTAAAAACCAGGGGAGTTAAAAAAAGCCACTGTGGTCTAGTGGTTACGACGCTTGCCCGGAATGCGAGAGACCCTGGTTTGATCCCAGGTGGTGGCAAATTTTAATTTTCTCCTGGTTTTTCTGAGCATTGTATCAACTTTTCTGTTTGCACCGAAAAAGGAGAAATCCTGGTTACTCGCTAGCTACTGATTGTATATATATATATATATATATATATATATATATATATATATATATATATATATATATATATATATATATATATATATATATATATATATATATATATATATATATATATATATATATATATATATATATATATATATATATATATATATATATATATTATTTATAATTATACTAAAAATAACTTATGTTGTAATATTTCAACATATTTCTTATCATAATCTTGAGCTATAGATTTTGTTTTTAAATCAACAACAGTATACTAATGATTGCACTATTTTGTATGCACGTAATTAGAATCATGACTTACGGTGTTCGAATGAATTACTTTGTAGGTGCTGTAGCAAAGAATCTTGTGAGGTTGCTTTTATGATTGATGGCAATTGTTATGGTGTTCGATGCTATGATCAAGAGCACTGCTTAATAAGGAAAGCAAAAAGTACCCATTTGAATCCTGTACTATCGTTTATAAGGAGAGAAGGTTTAGGTAAGTAGTTATCCAATGAGTAAGTGCACTTCAATGCCCCATTATATGATGCACCCTGTTCAGCTCACATATCATTTGGGATTTAATCACCTCTTCACCTTTCTTTCTTTGCTTAATTGTATCACTGAGGAACTCTAGTGAGTATAATTACTTCAAGAATAGATTAGATCCAGTAGGTTTGTTTCCTTAATCATTTTGTCTTTCATTAATTTGATGATTGTCACTAATATTAAAGCAGGTACGAGCCATCGATAGATTTTCTGTAGACAGTTCGTAACTGCTCATTAGTGTATATTCGTCTGTTGTTGCTTTCTGTTTGACGTTAAGGATAAAGCACTGTATTAAGCAGAGTGATATTCGGATAGTTCTGACACACAATTTATTTATGTTATAGTACCAAGAATCGTCCCTCAGTTCGTGGAAGTGAATAATGCAGCAAAAATCCCACCTTTGGGGCAGAATGAAAACAAAGCACCTCCAAAGAGCGCGTCTGCTAAAGAAAATAAAGTAGAGATGAAGGAATGCAGATTGGGTGAAGCTCATCACAATGTCACGTTAGTTAGAGGCATGAAATCAGGAAACTTTACATCCCATGGTTTGGTAGCAGATTTCGGTGAATGCAGCAATAAGTGTTGTCAAGATGGTAACTGTGATGCCGCATTTATGGTTAAGAGGACATGTTTTTCTATCAATTGTTTAGATAAAGAATCGTGTAGATTCAAAGCTGCTAGGCCGTCATCATTCAACCCTACCTTGGCGTATGTTATCAAAGGGCAGGGGAAAGAGGATCATAATGAGCTGCTGCATAATGAGCATGACACTGAGCATTCTAAAGTTAATGGTATGCAGTATTTCGACTTAGTTTTACAAATCTGCAGAGTGATTGAAGGGGAGTTGTATAAGTTGAGTTTGCATGTGCAGTATTAATTTCACGTATGTGCCTTTTTCTGTTCGCATGGATTGCTATCTACTTCCATCATAGTCTTTTTCGAACTTTAAAGTTTTCAGCTACAAGGTGATTTTATTTTGTTTTCACAAATGACTAAAAGACTTAAAGCTTTGTTTATTCTTTCTCCACTTGGAATAATATAAGGCATAATATGAGTCAAAAACTCATTAAAGAAATTCTCAAAGTAGTGAAGTTGGTAAAATTGGATAATAACTAATGTAAATTTTTACATATTCAAATTTTAGTGAACACATCTGGAGTTTCAAAATCCACTATGATCGAGTCAAATATTTGCACAAAGTCCCGGTTATCTAAGGTATACCGTAACGTAACGTTACGGGATGGAATAAACTCTGGTGAGTTTATTGATCGTGGTAGTGTCTTGAACATGGACGATTGTATAACGCAATGTTGTGGTGATGAAAATTGCAATCTAGCATTTGTAATTAAGGATACTTGTTTCACTGTAAAATGTAAAAGCTATGATGCATGTTCACTCAAATCGGCTGTTTCTCGGTATTATAATCCAAGGATTGCCTACGTGAATTGGAGTCCACCAAAGGATAACCTTGGAGTTGGTAAGCCATGACGTTTTACTTAATATGATTTTATCTTGTTATTGGTTTATTAACATGTTATCAATATAAAATAGATTTTCTTGGCTTTAGTTGATGCCTTAGATTTGAACTAACAATGTTCAACTGGCACTAGTTACTGTCCCTTTTGTATCATAAGAATTGAGATACCATCGAGAGTACATCTGCTTTTCCATAGCTGTACAATATCTTCACTGGACAGTCATCTGACAATCAATGTTCGTCAGTGATACCCCAATAGTCTATTGTCTTTTTCAAATTGGTTAATTAGTAAAATTACATTACCTTACCATGTCTAAAATATCTTACTACTTTTTAATTTATCTTCCCATCATTCCGTTTCTTGTCATTTTTAAAGATTTGCAGTGCCTTTGAGTTTAGAATTGCTTCACATTTTACCTGTTATTCTATTCTTTTCTCATTTGTTCTGAGATTTTGCCTTTTCAAGTAGGGTTTCCCAAGTAACCACATAATGTAACAAAAGAAGGCATTTAGTAACATGCAGATATTTAGGTGTTTTTGTCATATTATCCAGGAATTTAGCCGAGAGCTACTTCCTTTAAAGTGCACAAAAATGCATTCGAAAAATGCCTCAGAACGAATGCAAGCTAAGAAACTTTGCGTGGTGATCAATTGCTTGGCGATCAGTCCTTTTCCTTTACCATGCTTTTCATGTTTTAAGACTTCCTACCTGTTCAAGTTTTTTGAATTGAGCAAAGGACCATGTCCTGTCAAAAATTCTTCCACGTGAATTAAATGATGCGATAGCGGGTCGAGGTACCCATCCTCCCTGTTGGGAGTGTTGTGTTGTGCAACGTGTAAATGATCCCTTGTATGTTGCATGTTATGCTGTATGCTGTTTATGCTATATGTGTAGGCCGCAGGGCTGATATGGCGGATCATACTCCCTGCAATATCGTCCACTGTAGTTTAATTATGTAGAGTTTTATGAGCTTGGAATGAAATTCCTTTTGTTCTATGCATGCAACAGTTGCTTGGAAGTATATATGAATGATACGGGTAACAAGTCCCACTGCATGGCGACGATGATAATGATGATGATTATGATATTGGTGATAATAAAGATGATATGGACTGGAGTTACTCTTTTCCTAGTTTTGCCTTTCAAATAGTGAAACTGAATAATCAGCATTTGAAGTAACTGCTTAAGATGCTTTATTTGCTCATTGAAATCAAAATTAAGTATGGGACAGTCAGATTTACTATCTCTTTATCTTTCTTTAGGAAATAGCAAGTATGATTACAAAGGATGTTGGAAAGACTTCGATATGTCAGCCTTTGCAATACCATTGTTAGAAGGTACTGACCCGATCTTGACTGGTGCATATAAGAAAAGAGACGATCCTGTTAATGACTGCGCAACAATCTCTCAACATCGTGGTTATTCAGGTAGAATCTTTAGAAACACTTTTGTTTTTCTAATGGAACGGTATCGTTATGGATTAGGGGTAAACTAGTTACAATGAGAAAACTTCTAAGTCACGTAATTGGTGGGCTATTGCCTAGGGGTTGTTCTAGCTGTGGAAATCTTGGGAAGATTAAGGATGGTACCACTAGGACCTTGTGTACGTTCATTTTGCTTTGGTAAAAACTAACAGTTAGTTTTTTGGATGCTTTCCATCAGGCATATCTACAAGCTATGATCGAACAGACGTGTTAGGTTTATAATGATGGCTTGACCGTGTTACTTGTTTGGAGTGGTGCCTCTTTAAGGCGTGACTATGGTTGGCCGCAAGGAAGGAAATGTTGAATTGTTTGATTCGTCAGACAGTCTGAGAATGCATTTTCCGATGTTGATTTTGAACAGATACCTTCGTATATTAGAGGGATTATCTCGAGAACATATGTACAAACTAGTATATCCTAACAAAGTTTAAATGGAATCATTTTCAATACTTCACATAGATTCTGAAAAGTTAGTTTACAAGCCAAATGTTAACTCTATTGTGGTCCATAAGGGCCAGACAAAACATTCTTTTCACTGGGTAGAACTTTCTTTTCACTGGACAAAACTTAATTTCTACTAGAACAACACCTTGTCGGGACTCCCGCCAATACACAACCACAGCCAACATGCAGTTATGCAACGATTCAGCTAAGCAAAGTCAACTCAAATATAGCCAGGGGTGGCTGCTAGGAGCTAGTATAAAGTCCCATACTGACTGCCAATTGTCTTTTTTCTTCATGTTTCAAATGAAGCTCAATGTCCCTGGATTATGGAAATAAATTTCATGTCCAAAAAGTAGAACACCAATGTGTTTTGTTATCACACTGTTCAAAAGCTGCTCTTTTCCACCTCAGGTGGTTGGTAAAATACTGTTACATAATTACACATTCATTATGAATCGATGTGTATTACCGTTCTCGGAATGCTTCACATAGATCCTATGTCTGAGTAAACAGAGAAAAATACCGATTTAATGGTGATCCCTTTGGGCATATTATCTCAGCAGTTTACATATGGCCTAAGTATTCGGCATGCTCCAAGATATTGCATTGCCCAGCCAAGGGTCTGACTTCAATGCAAGCTCTCCACCAAGACTTACCATATTAAAACATAACAGGTACAATAACTAATGGCATCAAATATCTGGTAAATCCAAACCTAAGTTTCTTTGCCTTATGTTTTAGTCAGAACTATTCTTCTTTGAAGTTATTTTTTCCATATGTGGTATAGAGGCATATTCTCAGTGGTGCAAGCACTTTCATTCGAATAAAATATTTAGAATGGCAGAGTAACAGACTATTCCTTTGGTTTCCTCAAATCAAACTTGTTAGCCTATTTCAGACACATTAGTTACGCTTCAAAACTGCGGCTCAGAATGCATTCAATGTAGTGCATTCCAAAATCAAACAATGCATGTTCTTGTGGTGGCATATTCACGGGGCACATGCAAATCACTCCAACAGCATGTAATACCTGCCCAGAGAAAACAAAGCTTTGTCCAGTGAAGGCAACGTTCTGTCCAGTCAAAAGAGAGTTTTGTCCAGTCAAAACAAGGTTTTGTCTGACCCTTATGGCCACCGTATGAATCGTATGTAAGAAAACTTGAGTGTAGTGAAATAGGTGAATCATATAAATGCCCACACTTGAAGATTATAGCTCTGAACTTCAATATTATTTATGAGAAATATATATCACACATGAAGAGCATTTATCATCATATAGCTGTAAAGAGCAACTGATATTTCAAAACAAAACATCTTCTTTTAAACGCAGAAGAGCTATGAAGGAGCTAGAAAATTTATGAGTAATGGCCCCTTCTGACCCTTACTAGACACACCCCTGCTATTGCCCCAACCGTACCTCAGGAAACATAAGGTCTTTTAGAGAGCAAAGTTAATTGAAAATTTGGTACTTCTTGCAAAGTAATTTTTACAAGTTAAGATTATTTGCATTAGTGACCCGCACCTCTAGTCTGGAGTCTACACTCTGAAGATCAGCATAGGCCAGTCAAATGTAGTATTCAATCATCCCGCTCCAAGTAAAGTTAGCCGTTTTACTTTAGAAGAGGGATAATTTCACTGTAAAGATCTAATTAATGATTTAAAGTATCAAATATAGTAAATATTCAATAAATATATGCTGTTGAAGGTTTGTTTGCTACCTGTTCGAATCATTTCGTATTACTTACCAAGTTGTACTTTAATAAAAAATTAGCAAAGTCCTCTGCAGTTGTAGCTATTTATGTTTATTACAGTTTTAATGCTCAACCATTAACGATTGCCCCTAGAGCAAATCATGCAGTAGTCATCGACTAGTTTATTTAAAAAATTAACCAATACATAGTTTCCTTACCTAGGTTCTTTAAAAAATTCGCGAATTTTGCTAAAATGCTATCTTCCTATACAGTATTTGCGATACAAAATGGAGGTGCTTGCTTTAGTGGACCAAATGCTGAATCAACCTACAAAAGATATGGCCCGTCTGATGCCTGCAAAGGTGGCCGAGGAGGAGCATTTGCTAATAGTGTCTATAAATTATTTGATGACGGTAAGCTGTTAGAAGGTCTTGTTATGCGACTATGGGTGCAGCCATATATATTTACTATTATCATTTAATTTAGGCGGCTACTTAGGATAGTAACCCCTTTTTTCTAAACCATGCACTTTACAGAAAGGGCAAATGTCATGACCTAGAAAAGCTAATGCGCAATTTGATGGAATCGGTCAGCCATTCTTTTTGCCATTGAATCATTACGTATCGGATATCTTATGCTCAAATGCACTCAGCTACAAAGAGAAGCTAGGCCTTTTTTCCCCACCATGTTGAATTATTGCATTATTAACTAAGTAGTGTGGACCATCTGTAACGGCTTTCACATTATTTTTAGGGTCGGTTATGAGTCTAGGTTGTTGGGGAGACCTACAAGACCGCGCATTCCGGAGAATGGAGAAAATTGACGATGATCTGCATGACCCATTTGTAAATAGAGCTGATCCTATTGGTGCTTGCTCTAAGGTAGCCAAAAAACACAATTCAAAGACTTTTGCACTGCAAAAGGGAGGACAATGCTTCATTGGCAAAGAAGATGAAAATGCTTATATGAGGTATGGCCCATCAAGGAAGTGCAAATATGGCCTTGGCGGACAAATGGCTAATGATGTTTATCTACTCAGAGGTTCATTAAGTTTTTTTACTCTATTCATTTGTAAATTATTTAGTTTACTTCAAGTTTATATATTCCTGTATGCATCCCAAGTATCTTTAACTCAGGGATTACATCTTGCAATTGTAAACTTATAAATCTCCCATGAAGTAAATAATGATAAGGTAGTTGTAAGGAATACCGATTGAACTTGGAAACTCTGATGCCAAGGTAAAATCTGTTACTATATAGTAGCATGAGAAATATTTGGAATTTTTTCCACAGGGGAAATTTATTTGCTATATCTACAGTATATTGCAGGCTGTATGCCTGAAGCCTTTAAATGCCATGTAAGTATAAAAAGACCATTCTACGCGGTTACATATGCGGAAGATTTCTAACAAAATAGTGAATGAAAGAATTCTTTATGGTGCATCTTGTGCTTTCCTTATTCTGCATCATGAAAAAGTAAGTCCTGGAAAGACTTTAAAAGTTAAACTTTTGTTACCAATTAATCCACATTCAAACGAACTGTGTTTCCAGGGAAGCGTTTCCTATTACTTCTGTAAAACAAGTGAATTATGCCTGGCGGTTTGCTTTTACCTAATATTTCTGAGGATGAGATGCTTGAGATGATATGAACTTGTTGCAATTATTTGCTATATATGATATGTATTTTCCGAGATACTTTTTAATGAATCAAATAACTGATAAATCAGTTTCATAAGTAAATATTTTTGAAAATTGTCTAAATTTTTAAGCCTCAATTTCTGGAATTAGTATGCTGTAGATCCTTTTCCAATTTCTACTTTCCCCCTTTTTGTATATTGTTGCAGCACATGCAGAAACAGCTTTCAGAGAGAGCAATTTTTCTCTTCGGTACAAGAATTATTTTCAATTTATATCAGACAACAGTTGAAAACTGCGTAAAAAGAGTATATGAACAGTTGCGAGGTCCAGCTGATATTTGCAATAACATCAAATGAAATTGATTTTATATTTAAATTTCTCAGTCCCAATTAAGGTATCTCTAGGAGTTACATCATAAGATATACAAAATATCTAGCATTAGTGTTTTTGTCATAATCTGATAAGATATCCTACGAACATCTATGCATGTAGCAAGACGTTACATTGTATTTTCAGTGAGAGTACGAAGTTGCTTATTGCAGTCTTTGAATTAAAGGATTTTTCATCTGTTTCAGCTAACAATGAAGTGACAGGAGATACTACAATGTTAGAGCAAGGACAAACGGGAAAGCTAATGCTGAGAAATACAACAGATGCTAAAGCAAGTCCAAGCACCTCTGATAATCAGAAAGCTGAATCTTTACCAACCACATTAACACCAACGAAAAAGACACAAAAAACACCTAAGACTTCAGAAGCAACAGTGAAAGCAACAACAGCATCCACAGCAAAAGCAACAACGTCAACTGCATCATCTACCTACGAGACTTCGGAAATGAAACCCAACACAGCCCCAACAACTGGAGCTAATACAGCAGCCATGCTGGGAACAATTAGTCAATCCACAGTAGCTAAGCCTGAGAACACTTCAAACCAACGGGGTGATGTATTGAGACCAGGAGAATTTGTGTATAAGGAAGAGCTAACTGATACAGAGCATATAAAGTTCATTTACTCTACTACTGGAATCAAGCCTAACGAAACCCTTACTGTTGGAATAAATGCGGGGACATTTACAGATAAAGGCCCTATTGAGAATATGGATGATTGCATAAAGTCTTGTGGCCAGACTAGCAACTGTGATGTTGCATTCAAACTTGGAAAACAATGCTTTGGTGTCGCCTGTTACAGTCCTGATACATGTCGCACTAAACCAGCATTCTCATCATACTATAGCCCTGTGATTGCACTAATAAACCACAGAACAATTAAAACTCTTAGAAACCAAGGTACTTTATAAATCTAATGACATTATTGGTATATATCATTCCTTCTTCCAACATTCCGGAGTGCATATCTTATTCGTTAGTTTGAATTCATCCTTTCAATGAATTTGACACAATCATATTCCTTTACTCCATTTTAGAGGAAAAACTACTGAATAAAAACCCAACTCAACGTTCTTTGTGCAAAGCGAAGAATAAGGTGGAAAATGTTACACTGGTTGATGGAATTGGCTCTGGCAATTTCACAGATTTAGGGCATGTTTCTGACATGAACGATTGTATTTCACGGTGCTGTAGTGATTCAACGTGTGAACTAGCATTTCGAATTGAGGATGATTGTTATGGTGTCACTTGCTATAGTGAGCATTCATGTAGGACACGTTCGGCAAGAAATGCAATGAGTCTAAAGCCGATGATTGCTTTTATCAGAGATATTGGTAGTAGGCAAGGTACGTCGATAATCAGAGTATAATGTGGTAAGGTTTATAAAGGAAAATATTATTTCCTAGAGACAGTGACCAAACAACTATTATTGACTCTTATTATGGGCTAACAGTTTTGTCTCACCACTGATACTAGGTATGTGGCTGTATATCACCATTAAGAGATGGGAATTAGCATTCCCATATATTTAGCAGTTTTATTCGAACAACTTATGCATAATTTCATTTTTACGTAATCAGTGTTAGCTATTCAGTAATGCATATTAAATAGTACTTTATCAAAATCTCTCTAATTAGTATATAAATTGCTTGTGCTTTTATTTAACTCCTTCATTCCCTGCATAATCAAGTCATCTGTATTGTTATTCTCAGTGCTTACTCAGCAACCAAAAGCTAAGTCCAACGATAAAGCAATGGCAAAAGGTGGCAATAAAACATCTAAGTGTACACCAGATTTGTGGGAAGGGGAGGTTCGCCATAACATGACACTCGTTGGTGGGATAAGTGCTGGTGATTTTACAGATCATGGACAAACAGATACAATACAGGAATGTATGGGATATTGTTGTGAAAATAAAGACTGCGATCTGGCTTTCATGATTGATAAAGATTGCTATGGAGTAAAATGCAAGGATCCTTCAATGTGCAGGACGAGGCCTGCAAGACCAACAAAATATAGACCCATCATTGCTTTTAAAAAGTCTTCAGAATCAGGTAGGGAGAATTTTCTTTGTTTATTGCAGAAAGTTTGAAATACTATGCGTTTAATGTACGTTTAGGAGAAAAATTAGAAGGGAAGAAAGTTAAGTAGCAACGTATGAAAATGAGAGAGCAAATGGAAGCCAATATATGTTCATGTATCTTTTCTTGCATTCAGCTGGCCATTGTATCTTAAGCAGAGACTTGTTGAAAGTAATCTGTGGCCTATTCCGTATGCCATTTGTATTAGCATGCGCAACCAGATGTTTTACAACAGTTACTAATCGAGTAATTTATAATCATTTGATGAAAATAATGGGACTTGCAGCACGGAATAATAGGATTTGATTTACATCGTTTGGATGCTACCTAACTGCAGTGGTTCTATAAATTATGGAAAGGGTCTCTCAAACGAAATACGAATGCATATATATGATGTACTTGCAACTTTTTCACAAGATTTGCAAGCAAAATATGTACATAAAAATACAAATATAACTTACAAAATTCAGTAAATAGTCTCCTTCATAGTTTTTCCTCCTATCTAACTATTTCATTTTGATTTGAAATGTAAAAGGTATCTTTCAAAATTGTTTGATATCAAGGTTCTAAATCGCCTGCTTTGTCAAACCCCCAGCGAAAAGAAGCAAAGAACTGATAAGTTAAGTTAATCAAATACTGAGAAAAAATATATTCAAAAAGCACTTTTTAAATGGAATTTTCATGGGAAAAATTGTTTTGAGAGAAACATATTGCTTTTTGGGCTAGTATTTGAGAAACGTTACGTCGTAAATGCTTCATATTCGGCTGCATACCAGAATAGAGACTTTCTTGCCATATTTTAAGTGTCTAGCAGGATCGAAGGAAATGTTGTGAAATAGAAAGGGTAGGGATGCATACCAGAAGTACATAAGCAAAGAGAGTTCTATGGAAGGTACGCATATAGCAATGGAAAAGAGCCATTTTTTAGAAATTTTAGTTTGGATATAGTATTTAAATGCTAGAATCGAATTAAATTTTATACATTTCCTTCAGGGGAGTCAAATTCCTATAAAGTTTGATTACGTTTTTCAACAAAGATACAGTTTTGTGTTATGAGTGTAGTAGGTTTCTTCTAATAGGACATTGATTTCTTTTATAATTATTCAGTTGCCTCCATCTTCATTATCCCTTTCATATTTACTAACTTTGTCTATCTGATATTATTGCCTGAGTCTAAACTTGATTCTAGATTTTATTGCATATATCTTAACCAATGCTTGTTTATTTGCATCTTAGCTTCTTTCATGTATAGCGCTCATTGTCTTCACCTTTTTCTTCACATTTATTTAACCCGTATGTTTCCTTCTCCTGTAAGCTAACAACAACGAAAGCCCTAACATCAGTAACATGGAACAACTTTTAACAATCAAAACTAACAAACTGATTGGTAATGGAAAAAGAGTTTCAGCAAGCAACAGCAAAGCTAGGGCAGGATATGTAAAGCCTGATGATGGTACGAAAGCTAGGGCAGGACCCGTAAAATCCGATGATGGTACGAAAATAATGAAAGATTCCATTTCTTCTCTCTTGGATACCTATTTCCTGCTCACTGAGAGCACTGGACAACAACTAGACTTGAGTTTTCGACCGTGACAGGACACACTACCACACTGCTATATCCAAAGATATATTGCACTATTTGAGAACTAGAAAACTCTTACGAACATGGTGCAATTCCATCAATGTGCTTGGCACTATACTTTGAGTTCGGTCAAGAAGAAAAACTGATCCCTAGTTCAAAGACCTTTAAGTAGGCAATAGGCCACAGACTCAGTCTCTTTCTACATTGTAAATATATAGAACTCATACAGTCACTGGGCAGAATATTTCTATGGTGATTGAGGCAAAGGCCATATGCTCATTTCAAATATCTTGGTATAAAACGACTGCAAAGTACTCAGTTCATTTAGGATTGTGGGGATTATCAATTTAATTGATAAGTGCAATAAAATGCATTGCAAAAAAGAGACAAAATTTTGATGGATAATTTGTTATGCAAAAAATTTGCAGCCTAAAACCTAAGGAGGAGGGAAAAACAGGTACTTAGATAATATACTAGCTTCTCAGTTATGCAAACTTTATCCAACATAATGGGCTCCTAAAAGTTTTTGAGGGTAATTTTGATGAGAGAGCTAGTGCTATATAATACTTTCTGGGTAATGAGAGTACTTCAACTTTATTTATTCAACCTCATCATTTCATCTGTTTTAATTACTGATCTACGTAAGTGCTTGTAGGTTTGATATCCTTTCGTGAAAAAGCCGCGCAAAGCTTTATTGTGTAAAAATAGCAGTAAACATGTTCTTGTCTAATCAGTAGGGAATAATGATAAAAGTGGTACTTTCCTCCAGGGAAGGTCTTTTGACGTGCAGATGAAGATATAAGGATTCCTGCTTTAATTACTGCATTATTTTCCATAAATTTTGGTTTGTCTCTCTTTGTATTTTTATGTCAGCTAATGGCTTTCTCTGTCCAATCACCATAGATAGAGATTTAAAACTGCACATATTATTTCTTGTTGATAAATTGTACAGAAACATTGAAACACGACTCTTTACTTTACAATCCTGTTGACTTAACAGTGCAGTTGTGCAATTTGAATTCCATTTCACGATACTTACTTTAAAATATCTCCGCACTGGTAAAATTATTCTAAAGAATATGATCTTTGCAGAAGGTATAGAATGCAGACCCCCCTTTGACATGTAGAGAAGAAATTTCCATGAAAAGAGCTCATAGAATATCCTAACGCTACTACGGGAGATTAACAAATAGGATGGAGAAAAAATTCTTGGAAAGGGAGGCATATTGGAATGGTTCAAGTAGTCACTAAAGATTAACAAAATGGAAGTTTTATACGATTGATTTTGATAATGAAAGATATTGACAAGAAATGTCTGTAGAATTGATGCGAGAAAGGCTGCTGAAGAAAATATATCGACGTTTCTATTTACAACAAGTATTAAGAGGAAATAATCAGATAGATAGTAAAAGCACATGGAACGAATTGTCCACTTCATTTGATAAAGGATTGTGCCAAACTGTTGAAAAGTAGCATATCATGAAAATGTATAATACAGAATACAGAAAACTGGTGACAAGAGCTAAAGAAAAATACCATACCCATGCAGACTCTATACAAGAGAGGGCTACACGGAAGTCTGACATTATCGTACACTGCAACATCATCAAACAGAATCCACAGAATGCTAATTCTAAGCCAAGAAATATCAGTTTGCTTTAAGATTTAAGAAGGGCTCAAAGTTGTGAATGCTTTCGGATGGGCTTGGAATCTTGTTCTGCTTCTTTAAGATATATACTCTACCTCTATGCTTTTCCATAACTCTCTCACTCTTCTTTTCTCAAATTACTACTTCAAATCGACAACTTCCTTCAGTTACAGTAAAGAAAACGAACACTACTTTTATACTTTGATGTATTAACACGTTAGATTGATACCATAAACAATAAGAATGATTGCTACACACAAAGGAAATGCGCGGAGCCAATTCTGCTTGTTGGAAATGAAGGGAGTCTTAACAAGCCCCAACAACAATAATCCCGTTGACTACTAATATAACATTTCTTTATGACCAGGTTTTGGCATATTGGTAAAACCAGTAACCAACATTGCAAAAGCAATGTTTAAAGACCGAACGACAGTTGATGACAATGCTGACGATAGCACATTTGCTGAAAGGAGCTACTATTTGCCATTGACCACTAACTCACCTAATGAAATAACGACAAAAACAACACCTAAAACAACCATGACTGTCATACCCAGGCCACCAGGTAACTAACTACTGACAATCTAATACTATATTTGAATCCTTAGTATCGAGACTGTCTAAGAGGTGCGCAGGAAGTTAGCTGCAAATATTCAAATAACTATTAGTATTGCTACTTTTATTATAAGTGATTTGCTAACTTTACTGCATAACTTAGCCATATATATCACTTTGGATTGTAATGTATATTTTCATGGATATACGACGTACAACTTCTATTTTAAAACATATTCATGAAAGCAACCTTTCAGCTATAGATGCTTAAGAAGGCTCTTTCATGCAACTTCAATATAAATACAACTATGAAAGGCAAAGTATCTGCAGTAAGATATGATCAGAAAAAATCACAGGTTGTAAAAGGAGAAGAAAAAAGTGCTACACTAGAGGGATCATTAAAGTTACTTTACGATAACAAAACATTCCTGCATAGATAAGAAATATATAAAGAATCTGAGTAATATACGTAATAACAGACAGAAAAGTACAGTAAAATAAGCTTCCTGTGTCAACCTCATGGATAATCTTGATCCACGTCGCTTCTGCGCATGCCGTAGTATTACCATTTCTTTTAAAAAAATCTTTTCATCATATTAATAAAATTAATGCATTTTACTTCTTAACTTTCAAATTAGCTAATGTTTCCAGATGGGATCCATAATTGCGCTGAAAGTACCTTTAATCTCCGTTCATTTAAGTTGATCTCTTCAGCCTCTGCTGGATTTGAATCTTTGTATCATTTTAAACTATTTCTCCATTAGTGATTCTCTTTGCCACTGTCTCTGACTTTGTTGCAAAATAGAGTAAGGGTGAGGGGATAAGAGATAATGATATTATTAACACTTGTCTTCATGTGAATAGCTGCATTATTAAAAGCTTTCAGCATTATATTGACTATAATTATAAATTTAAATAAACTACGGCTTTTCATCACTACTTGATCTACTCAATTTATTAAAAGCCATATCTAAGTAGTTAGTTATGTGGCATGCAATTCAGCTAATGCCAAACTTACGAAATGACGGAGAAAACTGTCTTGTCACAATACTATCTACAAAGACAATTTTATCTCTATCTACTTGACTGCACACTCTCTCTCGTGTTCTTACTTTTCTGCCATCTTATCATTGTCTGCTTAATTTGCACTTTTTAAGACGAGATATTTGTATAAAAATAAATCCTTTTCTTGTACTAGAAAATAGCTACTATCTACTAGTTAAGCATCCATTAGCTTTATTTGTCAATTGCTCTATTAGATTAGTTTGTACCTTAACGGTGAGAAAATTAAAGAAGGTATTTAAAGGAACCTTCATAAGTCAGTTGGTTTAGAAAATTGAATTGCATAGTACTTGTATACACTTCAAGATGGCTTCAAGATAAAAGTCATTAAAGGAAAAGGGGATGTAATGCTTCTTAAGGATACTACTGCGCCATGGCAGAAATTGCTATGCTAGCAAAATGCTAACTAAACACTGAGAGTACGTGAGTTTTTGAGTCGGGTTTTGTAACTGGGCCGAATTGATAATAAAATTGCTAAAGCAAGCAATTCGTGATCAATTCTGTTGTCAAAATACACATGAAGCTCGTCGAAGAGATGATAAGACTCAAATTTCAAGAATTTCTCAATGCTACCTGCTTACTTACTCCAGTGCCTATGATCAGTATCTTGAGGGAGCATATATCAGAAGACTAACAGCTCATTCACCAAGAAAAGAGGGATAGATAGTCTAACTAAATCACTGAAGAAACTCAGTGAGGCAGTTTGACTTAACTTTACTAGCAGTCCCAGAGAGTACTAAAGACAGAGCTATCAGCTAGAATCAATTGGACTAGATGATACATCAACTGCTCCCTTGCATTGAAAATCTCCTACAGAAATGCCAGTAAAACACTTAATAGTGTCATATTTCAACAGAGTTTAATTTCAACAATTGCAATGGAAAATTTGACGATCCAAGAAGTAGTGAAAAAAAGATTAGTAGATAAATAAAAGCATTATGAAGAATTTAATTCAAGAAAGACCAAAAAGTGAATATACAACCCACTAAATCAGTGGAATATTCCAGTAATAAGTCAATGACCCCCGCTGACTTTACAATACAGACACTAAGACATTTATGCAGTGCATGAATCTATATGTTATGGAAGTGATCAGCTGCATAATTTTTGAGTCAATAACAGTCGTAAGAGCCTTTAACAACTATAAAAGCATATAACCAGCCTAGCAACGACTACTTATATAGCTGCAAGTGTTAACCATACATTTGAATTTGATTCATCAATTCGTGAATGGTAAGCGACATTTACTACCCTAATTCAGAATTTGTAATTCGTTGGCCTTTTTAGGCCATTTACTAATGGTATATAGGTTTGTAATGTTGATGCAAGGGGATGTTTAGGAGCAATTCTGTGACACCTTTATGTTTGTTAAAACTGACGTAAAATGATAACAATAAGCATCACGAGTTTCATAACTAATATACTAAAGAAGGTAATATAATGGCTTAATTTCATTTCGATTCGTTGCATGTTTTGACATGTCTCACCGCCCCCCCCCCCCATGAAACATAAAGTAGACCATACTTTATTACCATCACTAACATTTTCCTATAGGAACAACCCCTGGATTCTCCTCGACATTGGTGAGGTCATCATCATCCGCAACACCCACATTTGGTAAGAATAAACTGTTAATATTAATGAAACTTGGTTGACGCATAGCTATTGAAGATGCAAACAGTTGCTTCCCTAGAGTTCAATGAAAGTATAAAGCTGATAGTTTTAACTTTCATTGGCCCATCTATCCTGCTTTTCATTCAACCTTTAGATCTATAGTCGGATATTATCGCATAAATATATGATTCTGACCTTGGCAGCATATTCTGGGTTCAGAATTTGTGTTTGCACTGCTTCAGTGAATACCTTATATATTCTTAGCATCAAGATAAGCGTAGATTGATTTTGTGTAACTAGGCGCCTTCTGTTGTTTAAGAACCATTGTCTGTTTAGCCTCGCATATATCCAGGGTGAATTTGACGCTCAGCGTGTCCCGAAGGTTTCTCTTCAGCAGCATTTTCTGCGCCTAATGCACGAATTGCACAGATGCCTCTGCGCCAAAACCTCTCGAGTAGGACATAAAGGGTTTGAATTATAAGCAGGAAAGGTGCTAGGTTATGGCAACATCAGTGATCGCTGCGCCACAGATTTGCACCAACATTGCTTGGAGCATACGGTTAATTCCCGTTTAGTCGTACCCTTGATAGGTCGGACTTTCATTTAGTCGGACTGATCTCTTATTCCCCTTGGATTCACTCCAACTTATTCAGAGACTCACTTAAGTCGGACATTCGTTAAATCGGACAAATTATCAATCTCCCTTGAGACTCCGACATAACGGGATTCTACTTTAGTTCTGCGTTAAAATTTCTCAGATGTGGCGCTCTGCTCCGAAGATCTTCCAGGAGAATGCCCTCTGATTAACCCTTTGCGTATATTTCTAATAATTTAGGGACACAGGAAATAAATTATTCCAACTAGTATTTGAAATAAGGAAAGTTCGTTCCTCTCACTGAATGCAGCTGTGGGATTTATTATGTGGGTGCATTGCTTTGGCATATGTACCAGCAATTAAAGGTAAAACATAGCATAGAGAGCTTGTTCTGACTTTGCTACTTGTCTTTCAGCTGATCCCTCAAACAAACATTCTTGTGAAGCTGGTTCCATCGCTTATAATGCAACATTAAAAATGGGGATGCACTCAGGCCTGTTCACTAAATTAGGTCGAGTAGAAAAAATGGACGATTGTATTGAGCGATGCTGTAAATCCTCGAATGCTGACGTGGCGTTCATGCTTGGTTCTGTATGTTTTGCTGTTAAATGTTACAGTACGGAACTGTGCAAAATTGCTCCAGCTATGATTTCAAATATTGGAAATCTAAACATGAATCCAACTTTGTCATTTCTGAGGAAGAAACCGTCAGGATTGCTTGCTGGAAGTGGTAAGTTCCTTTTTCATTGGATTGTTTTGCGACTTAACGATCTTTAGCGTAACAATGAGAGCAGCCTAAATATGTATAAATGGCTTTCATTCACCCATTGAAGAGCACATTTCTAGATAGTTAGATTTCCATCTTAACGTTCCAGTTTGTAAGACCAGAGCATAAGTTATGGTCGTTACTCATTTTCTGTCGTTGTTAGCCAAATTGGTCGATATTCTAGATAATGCTGTGTTATGTATATGTGGGCCTCTACCCGGGTATTGCTCACGGTGAGGAGCTAGAAGGCATGTGTCAAGTCCGGAACGTAAGGCAGAATTCGTTAATTTCCACAGAATTTTTAGTTACAATAAAGTTTACTTCGGAGTGGTCAAATGATAGCATTACTTATTTGGAACTTTTAGTAAAGAGAAATGCAAAAGCTCTCCAAACAGATCTCTGTACAGAACCTTCTGTCAACTATGGCACATTTACGGACCTTCTGTCAACTACGGCACATCTTAGGATTAGAAGGAAGGTTTCGGAGGAGGACAAGTGCGGGGCAAAGTCAGGAGAATTAGTAGGATGATTAGTCGATGGGGACCCTGAAGAAGACACATATACCTTCATATAACTCTCATTAGCCATTTACCACTAGTAGTTACATTTCATCCAGCGATCAATGAGCTTAGAGACCTAGTTAAGAGATCGTATACAATGAATGGTGCTTCTGAAAGGCAAGGGAGTGTTGCACAACAGAAAGATAGTTATACAGTATGCATGGCTCCGAAGAAAGCATCATACCGAAACACAAACAGTGATTCAGTTGAGTATGCGACTGATTGGATTAAAAAGGTTAAAGGATCCTTGAGTTCGACAGCTATTTTATTGCACCAAGATGGCGTAGTGAATTAGCGCAGAACTCCTAGTCAGGATTCTCTTATGTTTCCATGGGTTTGATTCCTTCTCGGACACAAAATATGTGATGGAATTTTTTCTTTATCTGATTATTTACGATTAATTTATTTTGCTCATTTCTACTAACTGCTAACTACTAACCTTATTGACAGATAACAATGACATAGACGCTATAATCGATGAAATAACTGACAAAACTGATGACAAAGAGACTAACCAAGTATCTCATAATGATCATAAGGACATGCTAGATAAATTACAAAATATCTCTACGAATTGGGAAGTGCATGATCGAGTTAGACCAAATCCACTGAAGCCAGGTAACCGACAAAGATACCATGCATCACTCAAAAGCAACCGTATTGTGAGATATAATGTTTTATTTGAGACTTTAGAGTAGCAAACTAGGTAATACCTACTAACCGATAGTAAAGGAAATAAAACTTATAAATTGTTTTTCATTAAATATATGTTGTCTCAAGGCAATTGAGATATCTTATTCAAAAGCTAAATGGTCAATAGAGTAGCGTTGCTAGTTGCTTTTGGAATGGCTTAGCTATTCTGGAAAGCAGCCAACAACAAACTTCTATCAGAAAGTGGCTATATTTGGAGCTATAGAAAAAGTATTGATTAATTTTCTACATTTTGGAATATGGGATATAGTGTTTTATCTTTGCTGTAAAATTTGAATAGAAGTCTTTCACTACATTTAATGCAAAGTTTTACAAGGATTATCGGACTTCCTCGATACTACTTTAATCTGCTTCTTTCGAATCTATGCGAATTGCAAAGTCAACCATGGGACATACCTTCCCCGTGACACCGCATCTGGGCCGAAAGGCTGTAAATTTAAAACTTGATATTGTGTTAAAAGGTACAGTAATATAATCTCCTGCATGTTATTGAGTAAATGGGTTGCTTCATTAACGATCACTACTGCGAGTTTAATAATGAATCAAGTAAAAGAAAATTAGTTCGGATTAATATCCTTTTAATGAAAGCTTTACTTGAAACTAAAGTTAAGTAGTAATTCATATTGTATTAGCTACATTAGAATATGAGAGATTGCTATCATATTGCTTTAATGCAGAATGCAACTGAAATGTCCTCGTAAATCTTTGAATTGTTTCAATCTGTGATCTAATATATAAAATTAACTCTTGATATTGTTGCAGTTGATGAATCTTCACAAAAATCCTGCTCTGACAATCCCATCACATACAATGTTACTTTGAAAGGCGGCATTCATGCAGGTAGTATTCAACTAAGTTTTTTTATTTACAATCTTCATGAAATACAGCTACTGCTTTATTTGAAATAGAATGCGAAATAATTTACTTTGTTCTTGCCAGTATACAACCGTCTATTCAATAATAATCTCTTCACTTCTCCTCAGCTCTGGCTGCATATCTGTAAAGTACCTTTTACTGCATATTACGTCCATGTTGCCATTTATCTTGTTTAAGTTTATCTCCTTGATGTACATCCACATTAAAGATGGATCCCGAAATCAGCGTTTCTCTTTGATTTCCTATGATAAGGCTGCGGTTCCCGAAGAATGTTTCAATTGCACGAGTTAGAACAATTTAGTAATGCAAGTAAAGAGAGGTTTCCTAAAAGATATTGCCAAGTAACTGATTGAAGTGAATGCGCATTGCTTGTGAATATCCAGAGTTATAATAGTCACCTATGATAGTCACAAGTGGCCATGAATTTACATTGCTTAACTAAATGTGAAAGGTAAAGCGATTAACTCATAATTGACTCTGAGGATCAATCCCATTTATCAAGAATCAAACCTAAGTTGATTGACCAGATATCTTCCCATGGAAATAAAGACCTCTTAGCTAATAAGTGCTCTCAAGAGATTATAAAAATTCTTCATTCGAATGAAAATCAATATCACAAAATTCATGAATGTTTTATAATTTTATGATTTTATGATAAGCAGTAAATCTTCAACTTTATGTTCTTGGGTATGCAAAAGCATAACCGACAACTCCTCTCAAGAGTTATGAACAAGATTCCAGTACAATTATTATTATAGTTATTATATATATATATATATATATATATATATATATATATATATATATATATATATATATATATATATATATATATATATATATATATATATATATATATATTTATGCGTGTGTGTGTGTTTGTGTGTGTTTGTGTTTGAGCAACGATTTGGAACCGTGGCCCGATAGCTCAGTTGGTAGAGCACTGACGTACAATGTCAGGGGTCGCGAGTTCGAATCCCGTTCGGGTCGATTAGTTTCTTGCACTTTCAATTTTCAATATATATATATATATATATATATATATATATATATATATATATATATATATATATATATATATATATATATATATATATATATATATATATATATATATATATATATATATATATATATATATATATATATATATATATATATATATATATATATATTTACAAATTTATACACACACGTATATATGTTTAGCTATTGCTATTATCCTAATTGTTTCATGCACTCGTCGTTGTAGGAAATTTCACTAATCAAGGTGAAGGATTATCAGACCGAGAGTGTATAAATAAGTGCTGCGAGAAGAAGTCATGTGACCTTGCATTTATGTTTGCTGACTTATGCTATTCCGTGGATTGCAAAAACGAGGAAGATTGTCAGGCTGTGGTAGCAAAGCCATCCAGTTTGAATCCAAAAGTTTCATTTGTTAGCAGAAGTAGGCCTGCCTTTGACCGTAAGTAGTCAAATAAGAGGACCACTCAATTTCATTATATCATCACTGTTCAGACAACATTTGGTTGAAAACCACTAATATTTCATTGTATACTTAGCAACGTAACTTTTCAATTAATCCTTATATACTTGTAGCTCTCAGTCAGATTCCAGCTCTTACTTTGTGCTAAATCATGCAAATAGCTGATTGACCAGTTCAAACCATACCAGAAAGTTCTAGAGGTCATCGGTTGAAAAAGTTGGGCCATTTAATAAACGTATCATTTACCTTTACGTATATTCCAAAAGGAATGTTGCAAATGATCACTACTTCAAATAGCTTGAGGGCTTCAAAGACGAGCACTATCTTTGAGCTCCTACTGAGGATTTGCTTTCACAGTAAAATCATGAAGTGCGTGAAAAATTCTGTTCGTAAATCGAACTCAGGACTCTCAAAATTGAACGTCGAGAGTTTCATTAACTGGGCCTAATTTTGTACTATTCAGATGTCTTGATTTTCTAAAACTGCATCTGAAGGTCACATGAGATTAAATCCATAATACCGTTGTGGAATGAACATTTCCATGAGTTATGAAATAAACCTACAATCCGAGAGTTTATTTGAAAGCTTAGCAACATGATGAGCCCGTAGGCCTAGAGCCCGTTGAATTTATAGACTCTTAATTGTGAAAGCCAGTGCTCTAACCATTAACCTATAGAAGCATAGGAAATCTCAATCACTGACTACGTGAGAAAATTTTACCCTTAGTCCTTGAATGAAACAATAAATCTCATATTTGTTTGGGTTATAAATGCCCACATGTGTATTAGTGAATCGGATTTTCTTCTCTTTGTTGTAGCATCCATAATGCTAGTGTTGCTTGTGTCAGCAATTCAATAGATGCCATAAATTTGATTTAGTAATGATCTGTCAAATCTAATTCGAATTACCATTTGATTTTATAAAGGTGGCATCATGTTTGATTTGAGCACATCTACAAATGAAGATGAGGAAATCTGTGATGAAGCTAAAATGAAGCATAGCCCAGTCATGAGTAACAAGACTCTAGCTGGAGGCTTAAATGCAGGAAACTTCACATATCTTGGAAGAACATCGTAAGTTATACCATTTTTGCCTATAGAAAATTTCTGTTTTAATTTAAAAGACAATTATCGTTCTTTCTTACCATTCCCTCATTATGTGTTACTCTGTTATTCATTGGTTTGTTATAAACAAGGTTACCGTTTATTAATGTTTGGAGGCTCTCCAACTCCTTGAGGCTTACCAGAACTCCGCACTTGGTAATTTTGCGAACTTAATGCTAAGATAATGTAGACAGAACTATTTTCATTGGCTTATTTGACGACAAGTTTCAATGTCATATTAGGAGTTTTAAAGTTAATATGTGCAATATTTTATCATTATTTCTGTTTTATTCTTATTTTACAAATAATCAACCAAAATTTTCAGAAAATTGAATTAAATATAGTTCTTGATTTGGAAGCTAGCTTAGTATAAACCTCAACCAAAAATTCATGCTGTAAATAAGCATACGTCAATGTAAAAACTCTTCTCATTAAATGGATTTATTTCAAGTTAAAAATGCCAAGACGATTTCGGTATTGCAAAACGTATTAGGAATCACGTTAGGCTCATAATTTGCTCCCAATTGCTGAAAATGGTAGTAGTAACTTTTCACTTATTCTACACTGAAGCCACAAAGAGTGTCTATATTGTTTTCATAATAGGGAGATAATACAACCTCCAGTCGTTTCTATTTTACCCCTATATCTTGTGCTTCTTGATGGCTATTTAGGATTCGTCGAGAAATTGTATTGAAAGTATTTATAGACTCGCAAGTTTACATTATAATTTTACTTTTTGCTAGCCGGTAGGAAACTACAGTTTGTCGTCTTTATTTCTAAGTTACTCGGTATTTTTATTGTAGATTTATATCTAGCTTGCTTTTAAAGGATTACAAGTTGATTCCAATAGACGTCAATATTGACTGGTTATGATGGACTTCTCCTTTGTTTCAGGAACATGAAAGAGTGCCTAGGCAAATGCTGTGGCTCGAAGAAGTGTGACGTGGCGTATAGAATCGACCGGGATTGTTTTTCAGTTAAATGTTTCTCCCCTGAACTATGCAAAGTTTCTGAGGCTCCAGCAAAGAATGGATTTGTGCAAATTGCAACATTGACACCAGTCGACAAAATTAGACTTAATACAGGTACTCAGTGTTGTTGAAATATGCCATTTTATTTTGATGTAAAGAGTTTTAGCTATTTGTCGTTTTTAACTGAGACATCATCAGTTATTGCTACCAGGTATTTTACACAATGTGGAGTGAATTATTTCAAAGCACATAACGAAGTCACTGGTATTGAATTCCTAAGGATTTTGCAATATATATGTTTAGATAAGATACAGTTAGAATTTTTATCCAAGGTTGTTAAGCTTCTCAGTAGAAAATATTGTTGATAGCATGCATAGCTCTTTTATAGAGACTTGCATAATGATGTTTGATTCTCAGTTCACAAAGCCTTTGTTTCTAATAGGATCTGTTGTCGTCTATGTTATGCTGGGCTCAGTAATTTTCACTGTTTTAATAAGTGGCATTGGCATGGCTCTATGCAGCTGGCGAAAAAGGTAATAGTTGCATGTTAATCTCTTTACATTCTTGTACAACTCAGAACAATCAGAATTGATTTCAGTTCTAGGTAGGTTTGACCTTCCATCTTTACATACTTTCTATAATTGTGCATGTCAACGTTCTTTCTCAAAAGAGCTGTTTTTCTCTTTAAGAAAGCTTCAGCTGATTTTGCAGGTATTTATTAAAGGTGTTGAAAAAGTTTTATTTTTCGAGTTCAGAATAGACCTCACCATTTTCTTATTCTTTATTTTTTTGTGCAGATTGGCTGTAGAATACAATATTTCTTTCTTTGATCATCGCAATCTTATAGATCATGGATCATGGACTATCAGTTGTAGTTTTGTAACACAAAGTAAGCAATGCGAGACTGATTGAAATAGCAATAACTGTTCAATTGCGAAATCCACTACAGCTAAAATTTTGCTTGCAGACAAACCCAATCTATGTTGCCTGTCATGTTCGAATTCTCAATTCCAATATGATAACTGCATGTACGCATGTGACATAATGATTTCTATCAAGTATCAATCTATGGCATCAACATTTTGTAGGAAAAAAATGAAGTCTCAGCATCAACAGACAGATGATACCCCATTACCAGACAGGTGACAAGTAGATAAGGTATGGTATCCAATGATATTTTGCTGAAAATAAAAATAACATATTAATCCTTGAAATTTTTACAACAGACCAAACTAATAGGCATATAAATACAAGTAAGAGAGTGTATATGTAAAACAAGAACAGGCAAGGCTGTAGAAAAGGGAGGCTTAGAGGTGAATCTCCCACCATCCTCTTTTTTCTAAATAACGTTCATGGGATCCAAGTCAAAACGGACTACGGTTGTTCTTCCCATCATTACTAACTTGCATCACTTCTCCACAAGTTTGAAATTTATTAATGGTACTTCTAAACGTTCTTGAAGACTATAAAAGTTGTGGTCTCATCAACGTTTATTTTTGTCACGCCCTTCAACCTTGAGAGCGTCTCCCTTATATAAATTTAGCTCTACATCCATTGGGTACAGACTGCTCAAGGAGTATCAGCTATGAATTTGCTTCACTTTGTAAAATGAGAATCGTCAGGTTTAATCTCATAATAATAGAAGAATTGGCAATTTTCACCAATGAGACACAAAGATCGCACACATCACTCTAAAGGTCATATGGCTATATTCAGAAAATATATCGATCCTACCAGTTAGCAAGGTTGAAAATGCTGATAATTCTTGTGGTACAGTTTTGAGACAGACCTTGATGCAACCTCTTCAGAGCTCTACAGACATCAGTTCGGTAACTTAAATATTGTTCATGTTGACGTACAGAAGCTTACCATTTGCTTAAAGGCAATTAATTATCACATGAAACGATCGAGAACCAGGCAGAAAGATGGCAAAGCTTGTGGATTAGGGATGCAGGGTAAGCTAAGTGTCGGGAAGTCCTAGGTATATTTGAAAGAATGTCAGATAGCTTATAAATGTTTATGCCAAGCTCAATAATGTGAACATGGGTTTCCACGTTTTATTGAGAGATAAGTGAAGGATACAAGCATTCACAGTAGTTTTCTTGATATGAATAAATGTTGAGTTTCCCTATTTGGGACTTCATGATATGACTCTATCAGAGTTAAAGAGGACTGTGATTAAACGGAGAGGTTCTAGGTTTCTCGCAATCGATTCTAGGCCTAATCTTATGAATGAAACAACGTGAAGATCTGGTGCCTCCTCGCACACTTCGTGGCATATTTGCAATGAATCTTGTTTCAACCAATTGAATTGTTGGAATGAAAGCACTCCATCCGTGTTTGGCTTGACATTAGTTGGATATAAATGAGATTCTACCAGATAAGGTTGTGATGCATCAGGCTATGAAATCATTTTGCCTTTGCAGACACAAAAGACACTAGAAGATGAGAGGATTGAACATTAGCTATCTTGTGATTTTGTATGATCGGTAATGTAAACTACAAGCTCATCAGTTAAGTTTATTTATTCTTCGAAGCAGTATTGTACAAATGAAAGTGTTAGACACTAGATTACAGGAAATGTAAACCCCATATTTTTCCAATACAGAAGGGGCTTATTATGCCCTATCTGAATTCTTAGCCTTCAACGATAATGAAGGATCCTAGGGAAATTAATATGTTGTAATGTAGGGCAGAAAGATTGAACGATAAGAACAGAAACTGATACCAGTTATCTTACTGAAGGGTCCGTGTTAGCAACTTTCGAAATGAAAATCTATATTTAAATGTAGTACAACTTAATGTGGTTGAGAAAAATAATCATGCCCCTCGAGAAAGTGGGCTTTAATTGATCAACCACAATTTTTGACAGTTAATATTTTTCTATGTATTTTCGTTCATGGCAGTAGAGACAAATGATAAAGAACATGTGCTTGTTATTTATTTTAACTCAAAATCCCTATGTTTTGACAGACTCACAGCAAATTTTAAAATAGGCTCACTCTGTATTTGTCATTAATCAATCTTCCCTTAAAGCACATCAACTTTTTTATTTGCCTCTGACTAACATGCATTCATTGTTTGACACTTTCTATTGATAAAAACATGAATTCACAGAAATTTATATAAAGAAATATTTTGCTATATTGCATTATTTGACATAGTATACCATGACAAGGACTCCTGATCGTAATTTTTTTGACGGAACATTTAGCTCGTATATGCGTACAGTGATAAGTTTTACAAACCTCTCTGTTGTCTAAAGCTCCTTATTCTGTGATGATCTATTATTGCAAATCTGGCAGCATAGACCACAATTTTCTTGGGCTTGTATAGTGGTCATAGCTTAGAAAATGAAGAAGCATGCAAGAATATTTTATGCCATGCATTAGTTGAACTGATGCAAGACCATAGATCGCTATCATTTATTGAACGGGATGAATAAAAATTGTCAAAAATTATTGAAATGCAAATTAGGTAGTTTGAGTTTAAACAAATGCATGCATTAAACCTAGTTTGATACCATTTAACAAGCAATAAAATTTCTCTGTTTGTCTGCCATTGTGAAGTAGATAACTTAGGGGAATTAAATGTAATATCATGCTTTTCAAAAACGCTCACAGTCTATGGCTCTACACGTTAATGGAATACTAAATAAGTTTTCAAATGTCTCTATGTGTTAGGACATCAAATTGTGAGATGTTGAAAAAATTTCTCGCAATTTAATCGTAATGGTTTAGATAAAAAGCAAAAGGACGAACAAAGAAACTACATTACTGTCGATGCACCATTAACTTGCAGTGCTTCCCATTCAAAGGACTATTGAATTATACAATGATGATTTTGCCTCTGATCCTTAAGATGCATTTAAGTTCACAAATGGGTATATTTAATACAGTCATTATCATACTATTTGTAGCGGTCTGCGAATAAATTGCAGCAATTGATTCACGACCTTTGCTATGATGGAAATTGCCATTTCAAAATTGTTTCATGGGACAAGTACAGCTTCGCAGAGGGGAGGGGACTTGAGTAGTTGCAAGCCCCATTTTTGCCAGTCAGCATTTGTTGGCCTTTATCAAGCAATTTCATGGACTTAGTATCCTCCACTTTTTGAGTGAAAATTTTAATGATTATATAAGCTGTCAAATGTAATGTGGTCTGATGAAGCAATAACATTTAGCAAGATCTGTCACTAAATGTTAATTCGTAGCCATATATAGTGTTGGTAGAAATAGAGTGCACATTACTATTTAGTTATGCTGTAAAATTATCGGTTAAAGCTATTTACCACTTAGTCCCATTTAGTTATGTACTAAAGTGCTCGGTTAAAACCAGGTTGAACCTCATACTTAAATAAAATCCTTTGATTATCCTTGCTTTCTATTTGACTACATTTGTTTATCTAATATAAACAATTCCTTGTGTTATTTCGTTTTATAAATTGCGATCTAAATTTATAGACAATAAAACGATTTGCTGAAGACTATTTACTTTAGAGTTAAATTATGATGTTGTAAATATTGACATGTTTGATAGATGAATATTAATTATAGACAAATGACTAAATGAGTTTTATGTTGATTTAATCTCCTCTGTCTTTTCCTAAGTTAAAAAACTTCCAAATAGGAAGGGAGTCTATCAAAATGCAGCTAAAATGTTATTTGTTTCCATCAATGCTCGATTTCATGATGAACACACCTGAACACATATTATCTGTGAAGACATATTATGAGCACATAAGCACATATGAAATAGAAATACCCCAAAGTTCCTTAAAATTCCTAAAATAAAAACAGATAATGCATTTGTCTACTCTTATGATTACATTTGTCCATTGGCACCACCCGGTGAAGCAATTTAAGAGTAAACGATTATGTTTCTCCCCACTTGTTATAACAGTAGCATCATCAGCGAACAGAAACCAGTGTACTGGATGAAACAAGGAATCAGTTTGTTTTAATGAATGGAAAAACATACAGGCTAAAGTTTTCCGCTTTAATGAAATTAATGAAAGTGTTGAAGCACATGTTAAAGAGTATAGGGCTGAGACAGTCGCCCTAGAGGATTCGTTTATGGACAGGAATCAGTTGCCGATTCAGAATAAGTCTGACAGGAGCTAAATATGACGAGTGTATTCGTGGTGGTTGAGGTGGGTGTGGTTAGTGTGGAAGTAGGCTTTATGCAATGATATTATGGAGCGAAACTTTTGATGATCAATCACATTTATATGCTACCATGTTTACCAGCCCTTGTCCAACAATACATCACAAGATCTGGATGATGCTCAGTACCTGTGATGCTTCTGCTTATCTGGTCTAAGCTCAAAATTCAGAATAGCAAGTCATTTTCAAATCTAAAACATTCTGTATCAAAACAGACTTGAAACGTATATTGTAAATTCGATCAACCGACCGCACAGAACAACTAGATCTAAACAGCTCCAATTAATTTGCTGCTGTAACAAAATATCTCGTGACAGTGACGAGAAACATATCATGGCAATCATTATCCTTACAAGAATGGTCTGTTTTGCTCCTTTGCATGTCAGCTACACAATAAACAGTGTTTAACGCTATGGGTTTCCTGGGACCCATGGTGATTCTTTTAGCGCACTACGCATGGGTCACCGAGGTTAAAGGGAAGCAAACAACAACAAAGTGGCGGCCCTTGTACAACTCGGAGATTTAATTTATGTACCGTGCAGTTATGCTGAACCAAATCAATTCACAGACTTCAGGCTTTTCAGATACTGTACAAGTAACTGAATCGACTCAAGTAATGACATGTAAAACTAGTCCTGAGAGTCCCTCACTGCCAACAGCAAAATGCAAATAGGGTTGTAGAGATGCAAGCGGCTCTCAAGCAAGTGCCTAAACGCAGACACAATAGCTTTAGCTATGGTTCTAACCTAAATACAAACCAGAAGTCCCATGTATAAAAATTAACAGTATAACAAAGTGCACTATATAGGCGCTACTGTAGAATAGTAAACCTACCTCTCCTAGAAATTGATGACCTACCCTAACAAACTATGTACCATTCCGCATGGCTCACTACTGTCGAAATAGGAACTTGGCACTATTGCAGTAAACCATTCGTATTTAATGAACTCACATGAAATCCCCGGTATGTGGTTCTGGTTCTAATGTCCGGTGTATGGTTCTAGTTCTTATCATTGTGTCCATTCTACTGGCTGGAATGCACCCAGAGTCGTATCGGATTTCCAATAAAATCATGATTTAATGACAAAAGATATTCGAAGCCCCCTTGGTCTGTAGAAAAATCAATTTGGCCGGGGCTCAAAGCTTCCATGAGAAATTTACTGGCTGCACGTGACTACAGAAATCGTTTAATATCCAATCAGCTGTTAGTATCTTGGTAATAAAACTTTGAATAATCCGAACCCCTCGCGCGTAGAATTCAATGTTAAAACGCCTTGCATTTTACCGACCAGGTGGGCTCGGAATAATCAGTGTCTTGTGATCAAGATACTAGCAATCGATTGGATACTGGATGACTTGCTGCGTCATGTGCAGTCAGCAAATTTCTCGAGGACGCTTTGAGCCCCGGTCAAATGGAGTATTCTATAGACCAAGGAGGCTCAGAATATCCTTTGTCTCTTGGTGGAGATCCTGCCAGAAGATTGGACAACTAATACATATTCGGTCAATGGTAGTCAGTAAAATACATACAGACGCTCTGTTGACATTTGTTTTTCTACATTTTGTCACTTTTGCTGACCCAAAAGAGCTGCGATACTTCCAAAGTGGCCTTTGCAGTATAGGAAGACTTTTTAAGTAAAAGCATGCTATATCCTCAACCCTGAAAGTCTGGTAGGGATTGAAGCCCCTGTAGCCCCCGTCTGGATCCGCCCCTGGGAATAGCTGAAGATCTGTACTTCTCACTTCTCTGTGATAATAGAAGTTCTAAAGTTGATGTAAAGACTTGAGATCAAAGATTGTATGCTTTTAGTCACGTGATGGTAGGAAAGAAGGCAAGTTATGATGCTCCTCGCCAAATGCAATTTTTATATCTAATAAAGTTATAACTTATGATCTCTGCTTAGTTTATATTTTATTGATGATGTTCTCTATTGTAACAGTATGTACGGAAAATGCTTGTGAGAAGCTCTTCTAGCTTTTATTTTCAAAGAAATCAATGATAATGAGAAAGTTAAAAGGATATTTATGAAGGCAGGATGTGAAGATTTTCAGACCAACTGAAGCATTAATACTAATAATACTAATAATTCTTGTTATAAGTGTAAACCGATTCATATATATTCTTATATTTCTCTATTCTTCTCCTTGCTCTCACCAAATCCTCACTTCTTTATTCCTACATTGATCCTACTAGAACCTAATGCTTGCCCTATCTTCCATTTTCTATCAGACTCACTTTCGCCATACTTTAATATGTATTCGAGACTTTTAATCATCGGTCGTCTTATTATATTCACGTTTTCTCAATTGATGCTCGTTTCGCACCGACTCTATCTGCTGCAATCCGATGTATTACATTTCTTATTATTACTTTCGCAGAACAGTGGCGTCCAGAAGTCTCCGTACACAGTCTTATAGCACATTACTTGACTTGGCTACCTATCTTGAGTGTACGGAGAAGAATTCAGTCGCTAGGCCGTCATAGTTAAAAGTCCACGACAAAGCTAGATAACGTGGGTGAGCAAGATGATTCTGGAAATATCACCTTATAAAGAGATTTAGAGGGCTTGAGAGGACTCAAAATGCGTCAAAGAAATTGCAGAATTAACAATTACAGACTTTAACATCCTCCAGTTTTCGAAAATTCACGTATTGACCGTTCCGTAGTTGCAAATGAGAAAGAATAAGTGACCGTTGACTCGGTAGATACTTTTTATTTGAAGCCCAGAATCTAACTGCGTAAATCGCATGAACAATGGATTGAAACGAACAACTATTTTCGATAAATCCTCATAAATATCAAATTACAGTCAGGCTCACTGGATCAAACTATCAGATTTACTTGCGATTCTATAGACTGGGACATAAAAATAGTCTCAATGGGGACAAAATATTTGGGAGTGTCACTGGGAACAAAATATTTGGAGCTACTTTTTAGTTACTTCTACCCCACTCGGCCTTATAGGTAATTACTGCTTCCTAATGGGAAATGCTAATTTACTTTGTAGTTTCTTATTTGCCTGTCTGCAAAGCATGGTAGAACCCGCAATGGTGATTCGTCAACTTTCATTCGATATGTCTGCACGTAACACCTTTTTACGTTTAACTTCTTACTAACCATTGTCCAAAGCCATGCTATGCAGATAGGCTTACTTATGTGTTTGTAGTTTTAGTTCACTAGTTATTCGTAATCGCCACAGGGTTGCTATGTATTTCCATGCTCCCTGTGGTGTAGTCCAGTGTTTTGTTGTTTGTAAATTATATGCGAATAAAGAAAAAGAAAAGAAAGTCGCTAATGTAATACGCAGAACTATATCATCTGGATCCCCTTGCCTTGTAGATAAGATATCTATTATCTGCTTTGAGAGATGCCTGTATTTACGATCGCTTTTAACTGACAGTGTCTGAGCTATTCGGCCATATTCCTGCAGAGTGTAAAAGAGCCTGCACAATCCTAGTTCATAAAAAGGGTAGTAAAGATGATCCTGCTAACTTCGGGCCTATTAATCTAGGGTCGAGGCTCTTCAATATCTTTACCTCGTGCGTTTGTGAATCTGTTTTCTCATTCCTCGACCAAAATAAATCTTCAAGTTGACAGCCTTATCAAGTCCCCTATAATTCAACCTTCATTCAATTCATTCGTCAAGAAAAACGTAAACAACTTGGCTTTTCTGCCTATGATGCAATCGATTGCTTTTTAAGCCATTTCACTGGTTCTAGTTTGAGTATGAAGCAGGTGTTGTCATAACCAATGAACGTGAAAATCAGTTACTGTTGAATTGCTTTTGCAACTGGTGTGATTGGTCAGATATGATTATTAAGGTGGAAAAATATGCGATCTTTAGGATCAAAAGTTTTCTTCAAGATCTATTCAAAACGGAGCAAAGCTCTTGTACGAACTTTAATATGAACCACAGCTCAATATGAACTTTTCCCTACAGTCAAACCTGGTGAGTATTTCAAATACCTTGGTAGTTATTTCAACTTTGAAATGGACAGTGCAGACTACAAGGAGAAACTGGAATCTTTACTCTCTGATGTGCTTAAGCGTATTGATGCTCTTCCTGTCAGAGCTTCATCCTTGTTCGGAATACCCCTAGCATTGCGTCACATGTGCACCAAGGCCATGCGCAGCATTCTAGGTACATAGAAGTTTCTGGAACATATATCGTACCACATGCGTATTGTGCCCCCATTGTACCCTACCCTTATCGTGCCATTTTACATTGTCAGAGTACAGATAAGACGAAATTGATTATGGAATATGAAATTGAAATATTTTGAGATGAAACTAGTTTTTTTCTTGGAGTAACCTGTGTTTTGTGCAAAAAAAAAGAACTGGCAGGGAGTTGATAGTTCCTAACAATCCTTTCAAAAGTAAAGGCTGCAGTTCAAATGATAAGGGATTCTTTTACGAATATTAGTTGGAGAGCTTTGCTTGAAGGACTTGACCCTACTCAAAAAGTTGACATATTTCCAAATGTTAAATATAAAATTTGATTATAGGGGCCGCCGTGTATGAAACGTGAATTGAAAACTGCTATCAAGCGGAAACACAGAGTTTATATTTAGTTTGTAAAACGTGGTAGGAAGCTAGAAGACTGAAACCATGTCAAAGAGATACAAAATGAAGCATCCAGAATGATCATTACTGCTAAAAATGAATACTGTACGAGTCTTGGTATGAAGTTATCGAATAATGCATCTGAAATGAAAACATATTTGCCCCTACTTAAGAGACTGCTAAGTGAAAGAAAATTCGCATTATGCTCCCACTCCCTGAAAACGGACAACTTGTTACAAATCTAGAGACCAAAGCAAACTTTTTTTAATGACCAATTTGATGCACAATGCAGGGAGGTTGAAAGCGATAGTCTAATTCTTATATTTACTTCACAGTTCATATCACCTTTGACAAATCTTTATATTGATAAGGATAAAGTTCTTCGACTCATTAGTTCACTTAATACAAATAAGTCTCATGGATGTGATGGAATCTCTGTAGACATAATTAAAATCTGTCATAAAGCAATAGTTGACCCTCTATGTTACATTTTTGAAAGATGTATAGATGATACAGGTATATACCCGATCCATTCGAAGGAAGCTCATATTACTCCTCTGTATAAAAAGGGTATTTTGCTACATATAGTTGCATTCCTCTCATTCTCTGGATATCCATCCTGACAGTTAAATCATTGACTACTTCTACTGAGAGGCTATTGTTGCCTATAAAATAGACAAGAGTGACGCACAGTTTTCACTTCAAGTAAAATATTCTCAAATTTGGACAAATCTCTTTTAACTTTCAAACGAACTAAAATGCAATCCTTGATAAAAGCGTGCTCTTCACCTGTTGAGATAAGTTCTTTCAAGTAACTTAAATTTCCATGGTTGGCTATCAAAGCAAAGAGATACCACATCAGTAAGAACATGTCAGTAGTCAGTAGCTAAATCCATTACTAGACTGGCTTTCATTGCAGCAAATTGTAGGAAGTAGTCTATCATTCCCTCCGTTTTGAAGAAACGTAAGCAAATTGTATTCAACTACTGCGAATATCAACACAGCAACCAGAGAAGCTATCAATAGACCAGTTCTATGAGAGATTAAAGCCATTACCTTTATGTATTTCTCAAAGCCAGAAATACCAATAATTTCGTGAAACTATTTAATTGTAGAGATATTTGAATCCAGTTTCAGTGGCGTAATTTGACACCTCACTTCGGAGAAATAAGTAGTTCCTGTCCTGCTTTTCGAGTTTATCTCAAAAGCCGAAGAGAATCCTTGAAATATATTCCTTTAGCTTGTGAAATGGTACGTTGAAATTTATCCACAATGTCTCCAAAATTACAGTGAGCAGTTTACCAAATCTTATCTTGGCAATTTGATTCAATCTCTATTTCAGCTAATAGAGTATGAGAACCCAAAGCGCCACAACAAATTAACGATAAAATTGAGTTGATAGTACGCAAGATCAACTGAGGTATGTTTGTTAACTTTCACATTAAGTTCCCATTCTCCGTAGTGGAATATATTCACAATGTTATATTCCAAGCAAACACGTTGTTTGGAGCAACGGATACCTGCTGTAGTGACGCTGAGCTAGCCTTTTTTTGAATGTAAAATGATCCAATTCAACAATGCAAATGCTATATAATATATTCCTGTTTAAATAAATGTGAGCACCCTAAAAGTCAATGAATGCGCTAGTTCTGATCCAAAAAAGGGCTGTTGTATTCAGCGGAAAACTTGATTGCTCCTACAAAGTGGGGGAGTGTGAAGCACAGGTGCATGATGACAGAGCTTGCTTGCTTGATAAAAGAAGGCAATTTCATGCCTGAAAAAGTTAAAAAGTGTCATGATGATAGGGGAAAACAATGGACACACTTACACCTGCCCAATGTCCCATATCAAACCAAGAGGGCTATCAAACGGCCCTTTTTTCCACTGCCATCAACAGTCACAAAATTAGGTAGATAAAGTGCTATAAAAGAATAAAATTAAAGAACTTAAAGAAGTTAAAGAATCGAATAAAAGAGTACTCTTTGCAAAGTTAAGAAGAACGTCATATAAGTAATATTTAAACCGCTAGTAGTTATCGGTTGCTTACACTTGGTTGTGAAACTATGCCATGTTTAGGTATCCTTGTAGGAAAATCATTTCTTATGGTAAGAAAATCTCCTTTGGGACAGCTGTAGATCAGTGACAGTATTGCCAAGTTTGTGCAAGGTTAATTGGAAGATTTTTGTGAATAAATCACCCATGTATAGATTTGAAAATATTTTATTCTGACTCAGTTGTAATCCACCCAAACCTGCAGAATAAATGTATGCCCGGGGTATCAACGTTGCTATTTGTTAGAATTCTTGCTGTTAGATTTTGCAGCATCTGTGAGTGATTTTATTCAGTTACACCACAGTAGGGTCCACGCAGAACTACAATAAGGTTCTAAAAGTCATGCGGAAAGTTTAGGTACTGATGTAGTATTCCAAATCTAAAGATTTATTAATTTGCAAACCAATGTGTTAGTGACTTCTACTTAATGATACCAGATTTTTAGCGAAACTTGAGTGTAGGCCCGAAAGCAAGATTTATTAGACGAAAACATTATTTTTATTCATAGCGTATTTGTCATTTCCGAAAATCATGGCAGCTTTAAGTTTTGTAATTGTATCCCTGATGTCGAAGATACTTATTCATTTAAAACTAAATCGAGTATTCTTTTTGGTTACAACATAAATAGTCACCAGCTAAAAGGGGATTGAGAGCATCCTAAAATGTCTTATACACGCAACCGTAATCTATTGCTGCATATCTTAATAAACTATCTCAAATACCCAATAAGTAGGCTTCTTCATTCTACTCTCGGCTCTTAAAGATGAAAAGTCTGTTGGTACTACAGAACTTCACTATAGCACGAAAAAGCGGGAACATTCTTGTAGCATATTGAAAGCTTTTTTCGTCCGACACTCGTCAGAGTATGAAACGTCGGATAGCGACCGAAAGGTAGACCGAAACATATAGCCAGATGCGGGTGCACGTGGTATGATGAATAATGCATCCATTCGGCCTTATGATTGGCCAATTAGCACCTATTCGTCATTGTTTACTTGAAGAATCCAAGTGAGAAAATTAGCTCTTTTTGTTTACATAAGACTGGGCTTTGAGTCTTAGTGTAAACTGATTCCAAAAACAACCGATCTTGCTAGATGATGTCCTTCTTTCTTGTATTCAACAAAAACATGCCAACTTTGCAGCGGAAAGACCGTGTGGTCCTGAGAAGTGCCTGGTTTACCTAAAATTGCCCTGGATTGCAATGTTTCATCAAAAATTTCAAAACCAAATTAGTAAAGCCAGTACATTTTGTTTCTATGCTATGAAGCCCAGTGCGATTTACAATACTAAGGTCATGCTACTATCTGCTAAAAAAGATAGCGTTCCTACCGCTCAAAAAAGTTGTGTAGTCTATGGATTTTCGTGCCGATATGAAGAACGGTATGTAGGACGCACTACGCAGAGACTAGTGGACTAAATAAAACAATACCTTCCCACGAGCATCAGGAGGAAAAACAATACAGTAAGAGAACAGCCACCTTATATGCGCAAAAACAATAATCCTAAAATGAATTGTGATTCGATAATTTTCGGATCATTGGACAAGCAAGATCGGTTGTTTTGGAATCAGTTTACACTAAGACTCAAAGCCCAGTCTTATGTAAACAAAAAGAGCTAATTTTCTCACTTGGACTCTTCAAGTAAACAATGACGAATAGGTGCTAATTGGCCAATCATAAGGCCGAATGGATGCATTATTCATCATACCACGTGTACCCGCATCTGGCTATATGTTTCGGTCTACCTTTCGGTCGCTATCCGACGTTTCATACTCTGACGAGTGTCGGACGAAAAAAGCTTTCAATATGCTACAAGAATATTCCCGCTTAGTATTACTGTAGTAAAACTGAAAAATGAAAGTGCGAGAAAATAACCGACCCGAGCGGGATTCGAACTTGTGACCCTTGAGTTTGTACGTCTAGTGCTCTACCACCTGAGCTATCGGGCCACGCTTCCAAATCGTTCCTCAAGGCTATGTGATCTACTCGCACCGCCCCCCTCTTAGCCAATATGCACAAGGGAGACATCGCAGCTCCATTGCAGCTCCATCGCAGCTCCATTGCAGCTCCATCGCAGCTCCATCGCAGCTCCATCGCAGCTCCATCGCAGCTCCATCGCAGCTCCATCGCAGCTCCATCGCAGCTCCATCGCAGCTCCATCGCAATGTGCATTGGATCAGCTAGTGAAACTATTAAAGTTATTCAATAAAGCGATGAAGCAGCCGGCCAAGGAGTCACGGAAGTGATAAATGCGAATAAATTGAGAACCTACAACTTCGTGCGTGACCTATTACACTTTTTGCAAAGTTTTATTTTGTTTTCCAACTTTAGTTGTTTCTTTGTTTTCTCTTCAGCGTATTAGCATTTTTTATTCCACGTAATTTTGGTGTTGTTCTGAATTAGTATTTTTCTGTCGGATGGAATTCAATATAATTTCTGTGTAAAACAACATGTGCTACACCAGTCTTGGCTTTTTAATAGGGACAAGTTAAACCTAACCAAATAGAGTTAGAGCTGTGCAAAGAAAAGTTCTGATAAGTCTGAAGTTCTGCATAATATTTAACAAAATGATGATCCATCGAACGGAATAGATAGCATTGTAACTGTTTGCAACATCTACGACGATTAAAATCATATCTCAAGCGTTTGACTTAAAAACTTGAACTCAAAATATTATCAAATTATAGAATGTAAACAATGTTTTCAACCCTTATTCAAAATGACGAGCATTGAATTTAAGAATCTAATTAAACCTAAAGTTTATAGCTTTAATCTAGTGGAAGAAAATGTTGGACGGAAAATATGCATCTTTTTAAACAATACCTTTAAGATTATTAAATTAATGCCTCACGGTCACGGTGATGCTAGTGGAATACTTCAAGAAGTATTCGAGATAGAAACTGAGTATGAAACGTACATAGAATGGTTTAATTTGAGTTTAAGAAAAGAATTTTACTCAACAGAAAAATCAATTGACACATTCTTTAATCGAGCGTCTAAGCACAGTGGAGAAAATGGTTTATCTGCCCACAAGTGTACTCCACAGGATGATTCTCGTAACGATAAAATGGAAAAAGTGTTCGTGGAACCATTTTTGTAAATGGAGCACTTTATCGATTCCTCAGCCCTTCCATACCTCCTATTACAATAGTAACATGTATCTTCATCAATATAATTTTCAGTATGGTCACATTTTTTCCCATACCATTGCGTGAAATGCAGTTATTCATCAGAGCTCAAATAAAAAATTGCTATAAGGGACATTTTGCTCATTGAAGCATTTGACTACTTTCAGTGTCTGCACTGTGCGTAGAGTGGACTGGGCATTGTTTATTAGAACGTCCCCAGAGAGTGCATGACGATACACCACATTCTTGACTGCACCATCCACGCCATCCTTTAGACCTGTTCCATGGTGTGCTCCCTGTAGTGCCATTCTAGACTCATTTCTGTCCTTAACATTGTTAGAAGCTTAAAAACATAACGTGAACAAAACTGAGCAGTGCACCTATCACTTACTGTGAAGATTATAACGATATCATTGGTGATCTTCGCCAAAGAGTGATTGATGACTATGTCGACACATGAAATAGCTGTTATTTGCGATTTATCGCTAGTTCCCGTGGTAACTGCCATAGGAATAGTCTTAACTCTGCCATCATCAGTGTTGAGGTAGTATACGCAAGCTGTAAAATGGCTAAAAGTTGAATGACCAATGTGGGAACTCTGAATTTCATTCTGTTGTTGACTTATGTAGTTTTTCTGGTTTCATCTGAATCAGATTCTGAAAATCCTTAGATCAAATCCTCTTAAGTAAGACCATAAGCACTGCACTTGTCGCATAAAGCACACCAAAACCAATATGCGTGTGACGCTTTCCAATTTAATAAGTCTCAATCTCCCACCACGAATGCATTTTTGGGTCCCTGTGAAATCTGTTGGATGGAATAGCCATTTTTGAAATAAAATGAAAGATCTATCATTAGTAGCACACAACTGCAGGCACATTTCTGTCCACGCTAGGTAGTAGTATTGATAACTGAGCAATCATGTGTATTAAATGATTGACTATTTTTCTGAGGAAACTGCTTTAGTGTTCAAATTTCTGTTTGACAGAAAACCGATAAATTGTTAAAGAACAGTCAGTATATGGTTCCTTTTATACAATATCAAAATAAGTGGATCTGTTTTTTTCGTAGAAATGGAATTAATTGTGGCTAATAAATATGCAAATCCCTTAAAAATACCAAGCACCCGTCTCATGGTATGGCATTTTTCTTCATTAGTCCTTTTCCATCAAACAAATTTTGAAAACAAAGTTGCTACTTGAATTTTTTTAAAAAATACAAAAGATAATTTCCGAACTGTGGCATTGGCATTTTTATAAAGTTTTATCTTTATGCCTTTCGAATTTTACTTATATTTTATTACTACATAACCTTTTTAAGAAGCTTATGTGTTACTCTGATTCAAAAAAACATCTTGTACTGTTATTTTAATATCTAATGTGCACACATGCTAATTATATCTTGCATTTATAGTTGTACAATTAAATGTTTGTAAATGAAATTTAGTTTTTCCAAGCATTATTAATTTTATCTAACAAGAGAGCAGAAGAAATTGCTCATTAATTTGGATGTGTCAATTCTTTGCCGACTTCCTTATCAGAATCCTTTACCAAATCAATTTACTTGATTTGGAGTGTTTTGTAAGGAGTTTGTTACTTGTCTTCCAGGAGTCTACTACGTTCCTTTTGTAAAACTGGCATCTTATTTTGTCCTTTCCTAATTGCACATTAAAGCGCTAGGTCCTGGCTTATCCTATGGCAGTACTCTTCAGATATGCACATTTGTGCCATAGGGGCATATTTATCAATGATCAAAGAGGAAACAGCTGACAAGTTCTTGAGATTATGTCAACGCTATGCTAGTAACCAAACTCTCCCAGCAAACATTTGCATGAAGCAACTGGCCCTCACTAAATTTGTTCATTTTCCGTCTTTTGATTATTTGCTGATACCTAGTTACCGCTCCATTGAATTTACGGGTACAGTAAACACGATAATGATCATTTATGGCAATTTGATAGACTCTTGAGTTGATAATGTTCCTATGGCAGGTCGTTGCAATATGATCAATTATGGCAGCATTGCTTAGGGTAGCCAGTGTTGGTTGTTCAACAAGCCGTTTAAAGCTGAATAGCTCATAATGCTGGTATTGCTATGATATATTCTTAATTAGAATTTGTTTACCTCTGTATGACCAACAAACCAAGCTGAATTGAATATGAAAAGTACTCTTTTTGTATAAGAATTCTTACTTATTCGCAGTAGAGATGTGATATACTTCACCGCTCGAATGCTAAAAGGAATTAATCTACTGAGCTACATTATAAAAAATTAGAGGTGACCAATAGTGGCTTCGTTTGTATTTGTATATGTGTGCTGTCCTCTGTTATTTCAAATTATCGCACTTTGGTTACAAAACGTAGTTACGGGGATTTGTTACGACATGAAGGGATAATGGCTCAATAAATCCATCATTCTCAATCTTTGAAGCACCCTTGTCGGTTTCAGTATCTGAGACGTTTACACATATCATTCAATAGTTCACTTCAAGAATCAAAGAACCTTGCAAGAAAGGTATGTTATGGTGCTTCTTGTCTAAACTATCGTTCTCACTTCTGCACGATCAAAACGGTCTAGTTTTATGCATATACGACTATTGAAGGATATCGCTTCTTTTTAGCATTGTACCAATGTAAAAGCAATGTATCGCTTTTAATTCATAAAGCTGATAATAAGAAGGAAGGTAAATAAATTATACTTGTGGAATGTTGAAAGAAAGAAAAGTGCTAATACTAATGCTAAAAATGTTGATAAAGTTTTTATTTTGCGTTAAAAGAAAGGTTATCAAGAATTGCCTCATCCAGTCAATTGTCATCGCTTTGAGCACTCAATCTGCGTTTTGCTGCTGAAATCAGGTCTTGATTACTGAACAGAGATTCCAGCTGAAGGGAAGAAGAGCTGTTATCAAAAGAAGGATCATGATTTTCACTTTATGCACCTTCCAAAGTTTTAGAAAACTTTTTGACGGAGATGCACGTAGAGTTGTATTATTCCTGTAAGGCAAAGCAGCTAGTCCTTATCCCTGTCTATGGCAATTACAAGAAGTTGGCAAAGATGTTTTACCTGGTCCTGATTTTGTACAATTCTAACCAGGGAAGTCAAAATCAACAATCAGTTTTCCTAGATTAACTACAGATCTATTTGCAACGATAGACCTTTATTTCAGACTAATTCATTTTGAAATTATGATGTTTACAATATATACCCGAAATACCTGACTTACAAATTACCTCCTGGTATCAATACCTTTCTAACATCGGATACTACAGCTGTTTCAAATTTATAGTACTCCAGAATACAATGAAAATCAATAGAAGATTTGTTTGGACTTTAGAATGGTATACAACCTGCTACACCAGCAGTGACTACACACTCCTGTATTAGCTGATTGCGCATTAAAGATAGAAAGCAGAATCACCCAATATGCATTAGACCTTTGCGATGGAGCTCCGATGGCTCCCTTGTGCGAATTGATTAAGAGAAGAGCAATGCGATAAGATAGCTTACCCATGAGCAGTGTGTGCTTTGAAAGAGTGAGCCTATAGTTCAGTTGGTAGAGCGCTTGAAATATAGTCGGGGGTCAAGAGCACGAGTCCCGCTAGGGTCGATTATTCTCCCATACTATCTCTTTAAATTCCCCAATTCATTTCGTCTTTACATGCAATAGTTCTATGTGAACATCAGCTAGCATCTATCGTCTATGAACAATCGATGACTATCCACCATCAAGTCGTTTAATTTTAAATGAAGACCTTTGAGAAAAATCCAGATCATATCAGCATTCTTTGCGTAAGAAAAGCACTTCTTACAATACACAGTTATCTTTTGGCATGTTATTTATTTATTGAAGAATTTTTTCAGTGGGTAGTAAACAAGGTTTCTAGTAAAAAGAAAGCAATAGCTCTAGATTTTTGGTTGCCACAGAAAGCAAGAAACTAGGATGATCAATATTAAATTCATAAAAAATAGTAAAAGTCTCAAACCTCATTCAGTGCAAACTTTAAGCTTGGAACTGATGTTCTAACTCGTTTTCTTTTTTTAGGTGATACAAGTAGTTTACTTCCATCGCTCCCAGGAAAGTACGAATTGGTCTTATCTAGTTCATGAAGACTTGATCGGTGTCCGATAGCTTTAGTCGTTTGGGGGTGAATGTCACTGGGCATATGTACTATTGCATCTTCACTGATCTAAAACGAAAATACTTTCATATTAATTACCATAACATGACAGTCTCTGTGAATTATATAACTTTGAGTATTCACATGGCTTTACAAACAGATATCATCCACTTTGAGTGTTCATCTTCAGTTGAATAAGATTCCCTTCCAGCTCAGTCTTAAGCTGCATTTTCTGAGAAGATTAAACGAAATGAAGACATGCCAGATGAATTGCATGAATGGTAACAGCAAATACTTATAGAAAACGGATTGTAATTATATTAACTGGAAATAGTCATTGACGTAAAAGGTTTCATATTCATACGTGTTTCATATAGTCAATAAAAACTATCTCAATTGAAAACATGCATCCATCCAAATACCTCTGGAGTGTTGTGGTGTTGGTGGATGCTGTTTTCTGTAAATTCTGCATGGCTATCTCCAGTTGCAAATCCACCATAGGGTTGTACTTGCATTTTTGCCATAGCAATTGCCGACTCTCGCTCGATCCTTGGACTTATCTAGTAATGGAATATTCGGATAATGGCGTCATTTTTCAACTGTTGAAAGTATTTATGAGTATGATGTCCAGTCTACTTACTTAATGTAGTCTGATCGTCCTCAGCTTTGTTTATTCAAGATGGGTGTAAAAATATTTCTTAATTACACATGCACTAGATTGATGTTGATGGTGCAAGAAGCTTAAGCAAAAATGTATTATAGAGGTGGAGATTTATTCAAGATTATATGAAGACACTGATGAATCTAAATGTGACTGAGATGAAAGTTAGAGCGTTATGCCCTGGAAAAGCATTTTCAACATTCATACACTCTGTCTGAGTTCTTAAAGTTCCTCATTTGTTTGCTGAATGGAATATTTTAGTTGGTACAGTTTTTTGGTGAGGTAGTTACTGGACTTCAAATAATGCTTTATTAAAAATCATTGATGTGAAACTAGTTTGTTCAAATGAATTAGATTTTTAAATGTATCTTTTGTCTACTGTTTGTGTCTACATTAATCCTGGAAAGGCGACCAACATGGCACTTGATCATCTGCGTTAATTCAGCCAGAGACATTTGAACCACTGTAAATATATTGCTGCTATTATAACAATTTGGAGTTTTCTGTCTATTATCAATATTTTAAATAGTTATGAATAAATTCCATACCAATTCAGCTTTAGATATAATGATATCAACCTCTTGGCACGTATCACTAATGCTTCATAATTACCTCAATATTGTCCTTTGAGTGGGGCATTGATACTTTTGGAGTCTCAATCACCCTAAAGCTATGCCTTTGTGGTATTAGTGAAGTACCAAGCTGTTCATGTTTCATCACTGCTAGCAGGTAGCTAGCTTCAATATCACTTCCTCTCCTCATATCAAGAGGCAGAGTATTTCTCCCCTTTTTTGCACTTATTCTGTTAGCTGAACAATGTACTGAAGCGTTGGCAGCTGCAAAAAATTTGTTTGGCGTGGGTAGTGAGCAGGATGGCAAGCTTGAGCTTCGTCTTGGATCTGTCTGCTGCTGCTGTTGCTGCTGGTCAGATTCAGCTGATGGAAATGACTCTGAAGTGAGCAGCAAAGAATTAGCTAATGTTGTGCTATCCTTTCCTCGAACTGATAGCATAGGCCTGAGAAATGGTGGTGGACTAGCAACTTCATTACCCAGCAATGGACCAGAGGCTTCGTCATCCTCAGCATCATCATCTGGTCCTCGAGATACACCTCTCTAAAAAATATCAGGGTTTAATAATGAAATACCTACCATAAATCATGAAAATACCTACTCTTTAATAATAGGATAGGCACGTCACTAGTAACCGAGATTCTCTCAATTTAGCTAGCGACGTGGGAAGGTACCGAGAAGAAGAGAAAGTGTAAGATTGTGCACAGATGTACTTAAACCGTGCGGTTTAGTCCGTCATGGTATGAGCAAATATGTCAACAACAACAGCAACAATGATATTAGGGATGTTACATCTGCCCTTCCCTTTTCTAATGAAAAAAAATAAAAATAGAAATGGCAATGACAGCAACAAAGAAGTAATTGGATAGAAGTATTTATATCTATAGTGTTCATTAGTAGTAGTTTGGGCGATTGACTATGCGATTACTCCTGGTTTTCATAGGTTTTCTATCTTGGACTTCATGGCTTTCTTGAGCCTCTATTGTATTACTGTGGGATGCTTTAGATGTGTTTGCTTCTTCCTCTGACTCTGATAGACCAATTTTTCAGTTTCCCCTTTGTGGTTTACCATGGAAAGCCCTTGTTCCTCAGTTGATGGGGAGATTTCTGGCAAATCTTCAACCACGTCATCAAATGCTTCTTTGGATGTTCTCAGGAATTTTCTGTTTCGTCTAAAAACTGTTCCATCTTCTCTCCTCACAAGATATGATCGCACATCAACTTTTCTTAGCACTTTTCCTTTCCTCCACCGACCAATACGATCTTGTTTGCTTGGCTGTATGCGTACAATATAATTTTTCTGAAGCTCTGAGACTTCCTTGCTATCTCTGTTAAATAACTTTGATTGCAATTGTTTTCTTTCTTTGACCCTCTCACTGGTTTACTCCTTTCTGCGTTTCAGACTTTGGGAACTGTTGTGATATTGGTAGCAAAGTTCTCATACGACGGCCAAACATTCTTTGTGCTGGTGATGAGTTCATTCCTGCTGATGGTGTATTTCTTCACTCTAGAAGTGCAAGATAGAAATCAGTCTTTGCATCTGTGCTTTTTTATCAGCAGCTTGATAGTTTTAACGGCATTTTCAGCTTTTCCATTGCTTTGAGGATATTCGGGTGAGCAAGGGGCTCTTCCGAACTCACAAAAATTTCGCAAATTCGTCAAATTCATGTGATGAGAAGGGCATGTCATTGCTGATAAACTGGTCAGTGATTCCATGGGTTGAGAAATGCCTATTTAATTTAAGAATAACTCCTCCAGCTGCCTTGTGGTATAGTCTGTCTACTTCAAAATAGTTTGAGTAGCAATCCACAGTGCACAGTTAATCATGGTTGTCAACTGTAAAGATATCAGCGGCAATAAACTGCCAAGGTCGTTTAGGAATCTCACACGTGAGCAGTGGCTCCTTCTGCTGGTTATTTTGAAAGGAGTTACAGATGTCAAATTTTGCAATGTAATCTGTCAAATCTTTATTCATGCCAGGCAACTTTGGACCCCAATGTGAGCTGCATGAAGCTCTTCTCTAATCTTTTTGCAAAGGTGCTCTGGTATGACTGCCTTGGGCCTTTTGAATACTATTCCATCTTGGGTTGCTAATTTGTCTCTAAAATGAAAATGAAAATGTAGGCATGTAGGCCGTCTCTCTTTTCAGGCCATCCTGCGACAATAATCCTCATGACATCCTTGAGCATTTCATCGTTGGATGAGACATGCTGGATTTCTTGCAGTTGCTGCTCTGATATGGCTAAATGGTTAGCCATGTGGACAACTTCGGTGTCTTTTCCCGTTTCTGAGCGATTGTCATTATGTGATGAAAGGTAGGCCCATGAAAGCGTGTCTGTGAGGGCCATTTCTTTACCAGGCTTTTAAAACATTTTGACATTATAATTTTGAAGTCGTAGTAGTAGCCGTTGTAGACTCTTTGGTGTAGAAGCCAGTGCTTTTGTGGCTATGGAAACTAAAGACTGATGATCAGTCCATATCGTGACTTCGCACCCATAAATACATTGGTGATTCTGTTCCATTCCAAAAACTTGCGCTAAAAGTTCGTTCTCGATTTGACTATAGTTTTGTTCCGCTGATGTGAGTGCCCTACTAGAATATGTGACAGATCGTTCCTCTTGTAGTAGGACAAATCCAAGACCTCTGGATGAGGCATCCCCTTGCCCTTCAATTGGCATGTTGGGTTTAAAAAATTTGAGCACAGGTGTTTTTGTGACTGCATTTTTTATGTCTTGAAAAGATTTATCTTGCTCATTGGTCCAATTCCAAACAGCATCCTTGAGTGTCAGCCTCCTTAAAGGTTCACATATGTCAGAGAAGCTGTTCAGAAATTTTCCAAGGTATTTAACCATGCCGATTAGTCGCTGCGCCCCAGAGACATCAGTTTTAAAATTCAAGAGAGAGCACTAAGAGTTACTTATCAGAACTATGAATCCAGCTTTGAGGTTTAATGGGAAAAGATAGGTCAAAAGCAGTTCACCAGAGAAACCTGCAGTTTCTCATGACCAAAATGTATCAGACCAAAAGTGGCTTGAATCCAGCTTTTATGAGAGAGACGTTTTGTGAAAACCAAAGTCAATATAATCTGAGGAACTCTAACGATTTTTCTCTTCCTAGAATTAAAACTGTTACATATGGCTCAGAAACCATTCGCTATAGAGCCCCGCAGGCCTGGGCTACTGTACCACAATTTACCAAAGATTCTACATCTGGTACCGAGTTTAAAAGCAAAATTAAATCTTGGTCTGGAGAGAGCTGCCGATGCCGATTGTGTCAAACTTTTGTCCCAAACCTAAGTTTTATCAATCTTTACATCTGATTTTAACCTTTTTATTGTTTTTATGCTGAATTGTTTTGTTATATATTATTGTATTTCACTATTTTAGCTACTAATGAAACCGTGTATAATATATATTTTAATTTTTTAGTAAGCCTATTGCATTACCCAACTTTTGAAGAAATTGATAATAAAATTGGTTTCTCCATCTCTAAAATGGCTTTGATTTTTGCAGGGTCTGCTTTGACCCCATCTCGAGTTAGGAGGAGACTTCATCACAATTGAATTTAAATATTTTATCATTTCTGGGATTTTTAATCTGTAGTGTGCTTGTGTCAACTATAGGCAGGCTAGCTTTGCTGTAGAAAGTGACTGCTTAGATCGTTCGATTTCTTTTCCAGGAGGGACATACTTGGCGGGTAGGATATTGCAAGATGTACCAGAATCAATCTGCATTGTGGTTATGTGTCAGATAATATCATTTGAGCAAAAATCTTGGACTTATATTGGGATCTGGAAACTGTGTAGATGTGTAGGTGGCCTTGTGCATCATAATCAACACAGATAATATCATCGCATGGATTAGGAACAGCATGCACATGAAGTATAATAGTATAATCTCTCTTGCAAGCATGCGTTTTAAACATAAAGCAGCAAAGTGATTTCTCTTACCACAATGGTCACACATCTTGCCAAATGCTGGGCAGTACCCTTTTTTCCATCCATATGTACCGCCGCAATATTTGCCGTCAGAAATAGTGTTTCTCCTTGTTATATTTTGATTGTGAGTTCTTTGCAACTTGCCTACAGCATGAACTTCAGTGCTTGCATCTTCAGTCTGTCCAGTAATCACCTTTAATTGGGCTGTTGTGGTTTCTGCTGAGCGAGCAATATCGATACATCTGTTCAAAGTAAGTTTGGGTTCTTGCAAGAGTTTTTGTTGCACTTTAATGCTTGAAATCCCACACACAGTTCTGTCACGAACGAGTTCATCTTGCAAACTTCCAAAGTTGCATGTAGCAGCCATACCACAAAGGGCAGCAGCATAAGCATCAAAAGATTCATCTGGGGTTTGGTTGCAATTATTGAATTTAAATCGCTCATAAATAACGTTGATCTTTCCTAGGCAGTAAGAGTGCCATAAATCTATTATTTTATCAATGTTTTGCCTGTCCGTTTCGTATGCAGTCCAAACTTGTTGCCATTTTGACCAGTTCTGGGCAAGGTTCCCATGTAGCTCAAGCCTTGGAGGTAATAGAAGACCTAGGAAAACTGGTTGCAAACCAGCGCAGAAAGGACACATCTTTCAATGGTTGAAGCTTTAAGGAGAGCAGTGGACAGGCAGTTGTGGTAACATTTAGTTGAATATATCTAAGTGCACCTAAGGCCGAATGGTTGTGGACCAAGATGATGATGATGTTTCTAATATGTCAATATTTGTTTACACAATGGAATGGAGTTGGATTAGCAACATTCTATACCCATGGACCTGTGCAAAACGACATACACTACATGGAAAACGTATTCAATGCAAAAAATGAACTTCATCTACTAACTGAATCGCATCGAACTTTTTAACTATATGATACAATAATGATCGACTCTTCTTTGTCTTGCAGCAATGTTAAAGGGTATTCTTTCTGAACCAATTTGATGCTATTTTCAACAGCACACTTCTAACACTATGCATACATTGACTTTGACCTTGTAAAAATAGTCATTCATCTACAAAAAAGTTTAAAACGCAAAACTCAAATTTGCTAAATTTCAGGATCGTCTGCAGCATACGTTACAAAATGATACTTCTTGAGCTCGTTCAGTAAGCTACTAAAGGTCCATCTCCACTTCATTCAGCAGTTTTCAAAATAAGTCTATTTTATTTCCTTTGGGAGATATTTTCCTGAAATTATTTCAGTTTTATATCCAGTGCAGATCACTGTGACGGAGCTATCCGTAAATGATGTCCGTAACAAGGGGGAGGAAGTAACGGGAAACGGACACCCCGATCCCGACCAAAACCCTAAACTCCAAAGCGGTCACAGGTAAACTCAACTTTATCACTGATCACAAACCACAATATTATTGAGAAATCTAAACACTTATTATCTTTGCTTTTGCCAAAATTCTAAATGATTACTTTGTTGATATCACTGCTGCATTGGAAATTGCAGATATAGAGAAGAATTTAACAAAAATAAGCAAATCATGTGACCCTGTAGATGTTGCCATAGACATGTATAAGAGCCATCCAAGCATAAAGTTGATTAAGCAAAAAGTCGAGGCTAGAGATAAATTCTCTTTCCAACAAGTTTCCTTGGAGGAGATAGAAACTCAGCTTAGAGACTTAGATTCGACAAAATCTTCAACTTTTGGTAGCATTCCCGTGAAAGTTCTAACTGAGCATTCTGATTTGTTTACCCCAATGTTACATTTCTTCATCAATGAAAGCGTAAATACAAGCAATTTTCCAAATGAATTAAAGAAAGGAGACATAACATCCCTTTTTAAGAATGGTGATGCATTTGCAAAAAAGAATATAACCGTTCTACCGGCTATGTCAAAAATATATGAACGAATAATCTCGAGTCAAATTATTTGCTATATTAATGATATTCTGTCTCCCTATCTTTGTGCGTATCGTAGAGGCTATAACACCCAACATGCACTCCTTAGATTGGTTGAAAATTGCAGATCCTCCCTAGATATGAAAAGGCTTGCAGGTGCAATTTTAACGGACCTATCTAAGGTGTTTGATTGTCTGAATCACAATCTACTCATAGCAAAGCTTGAAGCATATGGTTTCAGTAGATCAGCCTTAAAGCTTGTATATAACTATCTTTCGAATAGGAAACAGCGAGTTAAAGTTAATGGGAAATTCAGCTCTTGGCAGGAATCAGTAAAGGGTGTACCACAAGGCTCTGTTTTGGGACCCCTCTTATTCAATATATTTCTAAATGATCTTTTTCTCTGGTGGAGGAAACTGAGATTTGCAATTACGCAGATGACACAACTATCTATGTGTGTGGTCAGGAGCTGAAATAGGTTGTTACAAGCCTGGAAAATGATGCTCAAAGGATCTCTAAGTGGTTCTTCGATAATAGTATGAAATCAAACCCTGATAAGTGTCATCTTTTGATTTTCGGGGGGACAAATACAGACGTGTCAGTACATATTGGCGAGACTAGGGTAACAGAATCAGTAGAAGAGAAACTTCTGGGTGTAACCTTCGATGAGAGCCTTGATTTCAAGAGTCATGTTAATGCAATATGTAAAAAAGCTGGACAGAAGCTGCATGCACCTGCACGTATTTCAAGTTACATGAATGTTGAGAAGTTAAGAATTATGATGAATACTTTTGTTATGTCCCAGTTTAGCTATTGTACACTTATCTGGATGTTTCATGACAGGTCGGTTCATAAGAAAATAAACAAAATCCACGAGAGAGCTCTAAGAATCGCATACAAGGATAGTTGTCCTAGTTTCGAAGATTTATTGAGGAAAACAGAATCGGTTTCCATTCACGAGAGAAATTTAAAGTTGCTTGCTACTGAAATCTTTAAAACTCAAAGAAATCTCAATCCTAGTTTCATGAAACAAATTTTCGTTCAGAAAGATGTACCTTACAACCTTCGTAGCTGCAGAACTATTGTTGCACCGAAACCAAAAACAACAGGGTATGGTATTGAAAGTGCATGTTTTCTTGGATCTAGGATATAGCATGCTATGCCATCTTCTATAAAAGAGTCCCAGACACATAGCAACTTCAAAAGAAAAATTCAATGCTACGATTTTGATTGCAGTTGTAAATTGTGCAGATTGTATCTAGGTAATTTAGGGTTTTTATAGTTATATTCTTTAATAGTATTCTCCCGTTTGTAATTTAGATTTAATTTATTATAGCATCTTGTATTTAAGTTTCGGTTGGCTTAAATTAGCACGTGAGCTAGCAATAGCAGCCAACCTTAAATAAATAAATTATTATTATCACTATTATTATTTGCTTTTTTTCAGTTATCACTTGGCACACATGACTAGATTTTCTTGGCGCTTGTACCCTCACTAAGTAATATCAAATTGTCACTGGCAGATAGAATTAGAGAATCTCTTCCACACACACCTTAATTTGGTACATTTAAAATTAATACAGTTATATGTTTGCCGCATAGGTATTGAGGCATATATTTGCCAACTGGAAAAACTTCAGCTCTGTGCGAAAACAGGACAAAATGAGTGAAAATAGCGTATCAAGGGTCTGGGACGTAGGATAATAGACACCATAATTAGCAGTACGAAAAGATTTGGACAAATGTACGTTCCGATGAGAAAAAATTTTATACTATTAAATAAATTTATTTCAGAATACATCTGAAAATATGTCTTTTATGTCTGTATGTCTGAAAAATATGTCTATTTTATGTGTTTATGTCTTCTATGTCTTTGATACCTTTGGTGGGTTATCTGTAAGATAGTGCACTCAGGTAGTCAGTACTAACAGGCAGCACAAAACAGCAATGTTGCTTTCTTTAAGTCTCAGCTAGGTGAACAATGAAATGATTGATGCAAATAAGCTAAAGAATTGTAGAAGATCTATAAACAGCTGAATCTTGTGATAAGACCTATATGCACCGGAACTTTCAGTTTTTTGAATAAAATATCAACATGGAAAATGGTCAGAATGTATTGGCAATTCCTTAATTGCATCTGGCTGTCAATTTTACTGAATCACTTTTACACAAGAGCTAAATTTTAAGGCACGATTTAGAGAATGTTTGATTTCATCTCAGTGATTTCTGACATAGATGACTGCGACTCACCTCTTGCCTTTCGCTTCTTGATGAAATATTGGCTCCAAATAGTACATTCTTTGCTGCAGTTGTTGCAGCTGGAAACCATGGCAACGGGTCACTGAGCCTTCTAGAAGCTGTTGGTGTTGTTTTACCCTTGTGGTAGCTCAATGGCTCTTCCTGTAGATCACAAAAGGGCTAATTTGAGTTGACTATAGCCGCAAGATACGCAAAAAATGTTGAATCCTGAAGCAGGAGCAGGAAAAGTGAGTAAAGTTCCTTGCAGAATATACTCTACTCGGTAAGTTGGATGTTTGCCTGTTGTCGAGGAAAATTGTGCTGCATGCAGAAAGCTTTGTTACAATTCAGTAACTTAACATTGCTGATGAAAAGAAATCCTCAGTGGTGATCTTGATATTCTGCAGCTATTCAATTGTAAAAGGCTGTGGGGAGTTCTTGATAGAAGTGTTTCTACAAGCAATGGGGGCAAAATGTTTTCAGCCCAGCAACTATTTTTTTATATTCTCATTTGCCTATCAAAACGCGTAAAAGACAATAGCAAATGGAGAGAAAGCAATTTTTGCTCAGTTTCAAAAATCAGATGACTTCAATATGCCATATGATGTACTTCTTACATGAAGAAATGAACGAACAGTCTACACAAAGAATTTGCAAAAATTATTGCTTCAAATATATAAATGTCTATCAGAAGAAAACCCTTCATTCATATGGAAATTCTTTGAAGAAAGAGGCACAAAATATGAACTACGAATAAAAAATCTATTGCATAAATCAAATGCAAAAACAAACACAATTAGAGCTAATTCTCTTATATCCAGACGTGCTCGTCCTTGGAACACGTTACCAGGTGACATAAAAAATTTTAACTCAATTGCTATATTCTAAAGAAAGATCAAGCAATGGAATAGGGACAAATGCAACTGCAAGATATGTATATGAAAGAAATGAGGCTATAGTCTAATCCTAGAAAACAGGATTGAAAAACTTATTACTTCTTTTTTCTAATTATGTTGTGTTTTTACTGATTTTTATCTTTTATAGCATTGTAAATAGTTGGTATGAACTAGTTTGATGAACTATGTATGCACCAACTGAAAATAATGTTATAACAATAGCAATTAATAATAATAATAAACACAGACGGAGTTATGGGCTGTTTGCTGAATAAAAGCTCTTCACACAAAAAGCTAGTGTTGCACGTGATATTTCTTTATTTTGACAAGATTTTACATTTTCAAGTAGTAGAAAGATTTTCTAAAACTCTACTTCCCCCCTTTTTCAAAATGTCACTGAAAACTGGGGATGTCTGCGCCTATAGTTAAAGCAATTTTACCAGTATCTAGGTCTTTGGCTCTCCCTTGAAAGGACTGCTGAGTGGACTCTCACATTCAAATTTCAAGTACTGATTTCCTGATTTAGATTTTTCAGACATATTTCTAAGATCTGTCTCATTTCAAGTTTTATTCTGCGTTGTCCTTATATCCTGCTAATCAATTTACATCCTTGACTGGCATTTGTACATACAACGTGACCACAGTAGTGGCATGAGCTATCAAAAAGTAGAGGAGACTAGAATCAAGAGTCAAGAATCACAAAATTTTTGAGTTGGATCCTCTTTTTTACAGGACATTTAAGTATTTTGGCCGGAATAGCACACTTTCATTCATGACTGTTGGATCAACGTAATTAAATCTAAGCAACCAAGCATCAAAATCGCCTTTAAAATGTAGGTTGATTCTGCTTGCCAAAAACAAAGTATATTACGTATAATAGACAGATGAAGAGGTTTGGAAGTACAAAGGTAGTGACAGGTCGGATAAATCACAGCATCTGGTTTGCTATAAAATTATTTATTGTTGTGAGTGAGTGCTCTTAAAATTATCTTGAGATTGGCAGGAGGAATGTAGAAAGCACGTGAAGAGGCTAAAAATGATTGAAATGATAAAATTGAAATAAAATTTATAAATTGAAAAGTTTTATGTATAAAATCTGTACTAATTATTGATTGATCTGCGCTATAACATGCAAGAGGTCTACTTTTATCAACTAATCTTACTTAGGCAAAGCTTACGCGTTACTTAGGCTAAGCTTACACTTTGTAATTATTGATTAAAGGCTCTCCCTGTCTCTAGCTTGAAACTAGGCAGTGATTCTAGGAATTCTAGTTTGATTCTAGGAAAACGCAAGGTGCACATTATTCCAAAATGATTTGAAGTTGACAACATGCAATGGCATCCACTAGGTAATGCCATGATAAAAGAGAACATGAAACAATTAAAAATGAAAATTTTACACCACTGGCGAGAGATTGCAAAACCAGTAGTTTGAAAGTACTTTGAATTTTTTAATTACCTCTATCATGGGTGGTAGATCATGATCCTCTTTAAAAAATGGTCCATTCCTCTTTCTCTTTTGTGGTCGTCTTAGTGACTCCATCTATGTAAAATGTAGGAAAGATTTCATAGACCTTTTATATCATATATAAGACTTCATAACATTTTAATATTGATCTGAAAAGACATGTTACCAGAACGATATCTGAGGTACTTTATATTATCTGTCCTTCATGTTACAAACCTGGGACATGGAGCAGATAGTTTGCTATACAGCTGTTCAAAATCTAGATTTTAGAATTATTAAGTATTTAGATGTCAAACATTAAAAAGGAAGATCTTTTTGCTAAAATGATGATGAAATTTTTTAAAGTGTTAAAGTGGATTTATAGGTAGCCAAGCATCTCAGAAAGGATTAAACATCAAGCTATGATGCAGTTGAAAAGGTATGAAATATAAAACTCCAAATGCACTAGCGAATTTCATCAAAAAACTTGCAAAATCCGTAATAAATAAAAGCAGTTTGAAGGAGAAATAATATTGAATATTAGACAAGCTTTGTGCATTCAAAATAAACTTTGATGTAATCCAAAGTTGATCCGTTAGAATGCAACCTAGCCAAAAGTTATGAGCACAACTATTCGAGACTATGTAGAAAGTTAAATTTAATTATCTATAAATGAAAGGAATGGACAAAAATCGAATGAATAAATATTATTCATGGCAATGTAATCAAATTGTGATCAAGCATGTTTTTCATAAATGGAGAGAAATTGTCTCTCTTTTCTGTGATTCCGAGTTCTACTAATTGGAAATAATGATTGCTCTTAAATGCCCACTATTGACTTTGTATGAAGAAAAGCAATATTTTTCTGTCGCAAAATCTGCATTCCCTTCCTCTCTTTCAGCCCTCTTAATCTCTATTATTGGCTTATTTTCAAACTCTCTTACGATGTGCTCAAACTTCTACTACTCTAGTTATATCATCTGCTTCTTTTCTTGTCCTGGAAGGCTCCAGAGGAGGTCTAGGAGGATATTGTACTCTGTTGAATGCCAGGCCCAATCAGATAGCGAACAAATTTTTTTAGTTAATTTAGTAGTTCTAGTACTCAGCTAGCTCTAATTCAGCCCCTCGTCTAAAGTATCATAATATAGCTCTTACTATGAAAAGCTGAATGATATTCCACCAACTGCAGTTATCAAAAACTCGAAGAAATTGTGTTTGTTAAAGAGACTCTATGAGATATAGTTTTCAAGTGCAACCTAATTTTTACTTCTTAGAATCAAGTCATTTGAAAAAGCGAATAGCGCTCCCTTAGTTTACTCTACGTCGTAGACCAAAAAGGGTTGGGGCCTAAACCTTATTTGTGCATCCCACTGGCTAGCCGAAACGAAACTGCATACACTGCTATTAAACAGGAGCTACAAAACTTAAAAAATACTGGTTTAATAGCAATTGCACAGCAGATTCATGGATTCATGGTTCAAAGAGGCGGCATATGCTTCCTTAAACAGCTTGCATCATTTTTTATTTGCGAAAGTGCCTTGGATTTGTTGCAAATATATTGATTAAATCATCACTTATTTACGCCTTCAATGAGGATAGCCAAATGATGAAATGACAGCCAGCGTTCATCCTAAATGATTTTCAAAATCTCTTTTGTGTTTTTCACTAAGACAGCTTTCAGAAAATTGCAGATAACAGGTGCAAGTCTAAAATGAAAACTATGGGTTCGAAAAGTCTCTCACATAATGAGATTGAAAAGATGAGTAAAATATGCAATACGTAGAATATTCCTAGCGTTGTTTCTTAGAACAATGGGGGTATGTGTAGAATGAAATGAACTGTTTAAAGCTAGAAGATAATCAATTCTTACATTCTGAATGTCTTGGCGATTAATTGAAGACAGTTTAACAGATCCTGTGTTTCTTGTGAACTCATCAACATCATCAGTCTCACTAAACAGCTTGTCGCTGACATAGATATCCAGCTGTATTCAAAGTTGAAACATTTGATATAACAGACAAATCAGGTTTACTACCTTGAACAGACACTACAATTTTGATTAGCAGTGTCATAATCTACTCATTGTATAATGACTGCTAATCAGTATTTTAAGATATCAATCAAATAGGTAGTGAATTGAGAAGTTCAAAACTTTTTATATCTAGGCATATTCTATTGCATTTGCTAATGTATATGCTCATGACGCAGATAAAGAAAGTTCATTAAACTGACCTCCAGAGCAAATACACAATAGAAGAAGAAATTGAATAATCCCTGAAATTGAAATAAAAAAGTTCAGGTCTAAATTTTATATTGGAATTACTATTCTACCAAAGTTTCTCAGCAGCAATATATTAGAAATAAACCTTAGAAAAACGACAATTGATTTCAATTTGTAAAACATGTTTCGATTGCTTCGACAACCATCTTCAGTTACAAAATAAGCATATTATATGGTGCAAATGATTTAAAGGCAAGTGATTACCCCCTAGGGGTCTTACAACAAAAAATATTCCATTGAGATAGAATGCGTCGGTGCTTAAAATGAGGGTTATAATATATCCTATGATAATACCAATGGGTGCCAAGTGCTTAGAATGCGGGCTGTAGTATGATAACAAAGGGAAATACCTGGGGATATGGGACAATTAGAGTAGGAGCAAATGAATAGGCAGCAGATATCATGAGCAAGAATAGAATAACCAAAAAAAGGCAAACAAATAAACAAACTAGATGCTTAATGTTAAGGTGCTATGTATTAGTTGGGAATTAAGATCAGGTTTAAACCAGCTAATGTGCAGAGTTTCCTTAATTTTGAGTTGATAACTGCTTGTGGCAGTATCTATGATGGTAAAAGAGTCTTCGCTTATAAGTTTTTCACGACAGCTGGAAGATGAGGGGAGGTGTCTGTAAATATGCGAGCTTTTATCCCGTGATATATGCTCACGAACACGAGTAGAGAAATGTCCGTATGTCTCGCCAACGTATACGGAGATTACATCGCGTACAACAGAATATGTAAACTACACGTGAGCGCAGTGATTTAGGGATGGGATCTTTGCTAGAAAACATGTTGCTGAGTTTATAGGATGAGAAGACCAATCGTATATCTAAATTAGAACAATAAGCTTTGAGTATAGATCTAACTTTACTATTCTACATTTAATGTTTTATTATTTTATTAATTACTTTATAGTGCCTTAGAGTTATTAGATTTTCTCATTCGCATTGAAACAACTCTAATTAGTTTTATTACTCTATGGCTATTTTTGTTAGAGCCCCTGCGGAGGATCAACGGGTAATCCTCCGTTAGCCAGGTGGGGTAATCCACACCTGCACAATGAATTGATAGAATATTCAGTTCTAAAGCAGTTTGAGCATTGATGAAACATAACCATCATCCAATATAAATCGAATAATACTCAATTTAATCACAATTAAAATAAAAATTGCATTTTTATCAGTATGTAGAACAATATTTTTCACCTGAAGTCCAGTGCTCAGCGCAAAAACCAGCTGAAAGTTGAGATGATCTGGATACCAAAACAGTAGATGTGCAAATATCCATACTATCACTGTTATGAATATCATTACGCTACTCGTTTTAATGCCATATCTAGGAGAAAATAAATTTGATGAAAGGAAATTTTGTCTGACTACGTTTCAACTCCGGGAAACTTTTGAAACGTTATGGACAGCATCATCATACTACAGAGCAGTAACTGGAGAAAAGAGAAGATGTACTTCATCCATCGCTTTATTAAGATCAAAAGTTGAATAACCGCTGCCTACCGTATATGAAATATGACAATATGACAACTGTATTACTGGATAATCAATGCTCTGTTATTATATCAAGGAAAATCAGCTGTAAAGAGTAGTATGCTACATATTGATACAACTATATGTATCATACAACTATTTCTTCGTCTTACTCAAGCAGCTCTAATATATACAATCAGTAGCTTGCATATATATATATATATATATATATATATATATATATATATATATATATATATATATATATATATATATATATATATATATATATATATATATATATATATATATTTAGATATATAATATAGACGTGGAGGCTAATATTGAGATTAATGGGCACATATATAAATATATTTGTATCATTATCATATATCTTTATTTCTCTTGATATAATGTTAGTATTATGTATGCCACTATAGCACGAAAAAGCGGGAACATTGTTTTAGCATACTGAAAGCTTTTTTCGTCCGACACTCGTCGGTATATTGTGTGATGGTTACATTGTGTATGTATTATGTATGTTTATTAATAACTTTTGTGATACTTAGGCCTATAGAATATATTTGTGTTAAGATTCGTGTGGATGAGGGTAATTTGAGGCATTCTCTATGTAAAACCTGCAAGTGTAACTTTATGCTAAATAAACCTCTTAGCATATTGCCTACTTGATAGCCTGGTCTGTTTTTCTTCTTGTATATGTTGTTGGAGCAGGTCTTTTAATTACTGCCTTTACAGTGATCGACAGCATTGTAATCGATGCCTGCAAATAAGTGCGTTAGCATTAACAGTATTACGTTATTGTCAACTGGGTGGGTCCGAACGGCTTTAAGCATTTAGTATTATGTTTTCTAGGCGCTCAGAATAACACTAGCTGTAGTGTCGATTGAGTTTCATGGAATCTTAAAAGCATAAGCAGATTGTGCGTTACTGTTTTCATATAATGCCGAGTGTTAAAACATACTTTAAGATCAGCGTTATAGAAAGTGAAAGATGAACAAATCAAATAACTAAGTAAATAAATAATAAATAAATAAATAAACGGCATTTATATTGCGCCATTTATCCACGCGGCTCAAAGGCGCATTACACAGTGTCCATAAAAGTAACAAAGTGATATGCTACACAGTTACAAAGAATGCTAAAAAAATTGTTTGTAAAATAAATAAAATCTAATTAAAAATATTCTTGAAATAAATATGTTTTCAGTCTACTCTTAAAAATTGTTAAAAGAATCCACTGCTCGCAACGTGTATAACTGAGACAATCACAGAATTATCCCCAACACTATAATTCAAAAAGTGTACAATCTTCATTTAAACATTATCTTTAGCTATTGAATCCTACTAAGAGGAAAGTAACTGTCTCAAACATGCCAGAACATGGTTTGAAAGAGAAAAATTAGCATATTATTTGTAGATGTTTTTAACATACCTCATTGCATACTTTACTGTGACAAAATCTCTCAAAATCAATTTTACGTACCAGTTGAATAATAGAATAATCCTTGCTCTTTAACAGACTTGTAAGAATCAGTTGAATTTAACATAGAAATAAACTCCTTCTGTTTACATAGTCATCGTTCTGTTGCTTTAATGCAGAACCCAAAATAGATAAATGGCAAGATGACTTCGCTCTGCCTATTCTTGAAAAATCACTTTAGCTTTACATTCTGGGTTTAGAACAAACCTTAGCCGATTACAGAGTCATAGCTAACATTGCTTTGCCAGCAAAAGAAGGCTGTAGTCTCTGTGGTATATCTATTTCTGATGAATACTACTGCAAACCAGTTAAGTTGCCAAAAGGGCGAGCGAGAGATGTTTACTAGCAATGGTCACATGGCCATTATGTAACCTAGATTACGCTTGGCCAATTCATTCCGGTGTGCAGAACAACTCGTCGCAAATCAGGTAAAAACAAGAATGCGACTTATATGTATGAGAATTGTCAGAAATCTCGCAATGAGTATGGGAGTGTAGGAATGGAAATCCAATGTGGGAGACTCCCGGAAATTGCGAAAGACCTGATAGGTCTGTTGCAAGGATAATGTGTCATATACCCAAGCTATGGGTTTGTGTTTACTACGTAACCAAAATTGTTAGACAGGAGGGCTCTTTTAGATAGTGGGAAGGAAAGTGTTTATTCCTTGTAATTAGAGAGTATGGCTTTCTCAGAACTAAACACCACAAGCGGATTCACTGTATTGAAGTATGTAAATAAGGCTTCGTTTATTTGACTCTGAAATTGCTGTGAAATTTGACCTATCCATAGTATTTTGATATGATAGAGATATTTTTATTGGGAAATTTGCAAACTTTTCAGCGAGAGAATGGTAAATTAGGGTTTTTTGGATAGAACCTTTATAGAAGAATGTCCTTCAGGCCCGCTAGCTTTCTGTATCGGATACAAATGGTCTATTTGATACAATTGTTTGCTCTGATATTGTGATGACTTGTTGTGCCTATTACTTTCTAGTCAACTTGTTGTGCCTATTACTTTCCAGTTACACGTCAACAGAACTACTCCGTAGTGTCAGGCCAATTCTTTTATTTTTCCATATCCTGTCGAGATCACATTAGCAACTAAGTTGTAACGATGGTGTTTCCGGTGCAGAAAGTGTAGCAGATAGCCCCGTATAGCGCAGTTACACGGTACCAGGGAGTATCAAATACATTTATATGTCACTTTAAAATCAGAGCACTTATTGTACTGGATAACCAATGGAGCATGTATCAGATAGCAAGGTACCGTATAACTAAATAAGCTATCTGGTGTAAAAAGCTACCCTATACAACAGCTATCCAGTAACGTGTAACTGGGGCCTTAGCGTAACTCATTCTAATTTAAGCCTTGATTTAGAACAAATCAATAATATGCCATCAATAGGACAAGATAAGAAAAGTAAACAATTCTTAACAGGAGGATCTCGCAAAACTCATATGAAAACAGAGCTTTCGCGGCTTTTCCAAACCCTTTAAACTGACTTTGGGGCAATTACTGTTAGTACCAGCTACCAACTGACAAATTTAATTAGCAATGTAAAAAAATCATTTAAGTAAATAGCCCATGTTTATGAGCTAAGGATAGAGCAAAACATAAGCCAATTTTTCATCGATTACTTACTATTGACAGTCCACCAGCTGGTATGAGTAGAGTCAGTGCTACAAAGTCAGACCCCCAACAACTGTAAAGAATAGACCTACAAGAGAGAGTCAATGCATGGGCAGAACAAGCAAGATAAACTGGTAAGCAGTGATGTGTATATGTGTGTTTGTGTGTTTGTGTGTGTGTGTGTATGTGGGAGCGCGCGCGCGTGTGTGTTTGTCTGTCTGTCTATTTGTCTGTGTCTGTCTGTTTCTGTCCGTGTCTGTCTGTGTCTGTCTATGTTTGAGTCTGTGTCTTTCTGTTGATTTATAAATTTACAACACTATGTTCGAGGGAAGTTGTTAAAAAGAATGGATTCGTTTTGCAGATTAAAGAAGTTCACTTAACCAGGAGAATCACTAACGCACTTGAACCAATAAAGAACAATGGTACACATTTGATCAAGGGTGCACATTTGTAAAACCTAAATACACTTTCATCACTTCATTGAAAGGCAATAGAGCAAAGCAATACATCCTACATTGTCAGCAAATTAATAAATCTTACATGAAAGCAGTTTACCCACGTTAACAAGCGTATGCTAACTTGATTGCATCGTAGGAAAACAATATTCATAGGCCAGGTTGTAACAGCTTTTAAATGAAACGAGAATAAGGTTGGTGTCTTTTGGTACTTGATTACAAATCTAACAATTACACGTCAAACTTTTGCCAGAATATATAAACGATATTATCGAAAAGGATCCTACCCGATGTCCTGCTCTAACAAAAGTCCAATGAGTAGTTGTATTACCAGGAAAGGTACAGGAAATCCTGCAAATAGACAGTTCTGTAAATGTAAACACACAGACATATGCATATATGTATGTATAAATAAATAAATAAATAAATAAATATATATATATATATATATATATATATATATATATATATATATATATATATATATATATATATATATATATATATATATATATATATATATTTATATTTCTTTATATATAATATAACTGAATCAGACTCGCATCCGCATAGAATATAAATAACAGACAAAATCAGAAATATGATTTACGTCAATGTAGAAGTTTCGATAAATCTCTTCATCAGTACTAATCTTACAATCATACCGGGCCTGCTTATATTACCTATATAACAATGGGGTTGACAATAAGTGGTACCTAAGGGGAGCCTACCTATAAACAATTACTCTTAGCATTCAAAAGCAATTAAGGGAGAGGGCCAAAGCTGCTAAGACCGGAACAAAAGAGCTAATTAAGGTATGTGAAAGGCGACGAATAAAGAGAAGAAAACGAAAAGAATAGACTGAAAGCGCGAAATGCTAGAGACACAACCAAATGGCAGGTATGGATCAACAAATCTTACATTAAGTCCTTCAGGAATAAAACCAAGCAACTTAAACTGCCAGAACCCCTCCCTAAGTCAATAACCTCATAACACTCTATCTACAATATGAAAACTGACATCCTCTAAAAATCCATGATGATTTGCCTCTGTGAAATGTTTAAAAAGCTCTACCTTTGTAACTGATACAGGCTTTTTATAAGCAACCACTTTATAAAAGAACCTACATGTAGAATGCCAAAATATTTAAAAAACTTAAACTACCAAAGGAAAAACTCCTAAGGAACTTTTCAATTTGAAAAATGTTTATAAAAGCAAACAATGAACAATTCAGAAGCCAATTCAATTCACTTGCTGCCAAAACGAGCATAGATTGCTTGCTATGCTTGTGTCACGTGTTTCGTGTTTCATTGGTCTTAGCTTATAGCCAAAATATAAAGGCAAAATTCACAACTTCAATGTTTACTTGTGTCTGTACCATATGTATGGCACTAAATGTGGAGTGAAAATTAAAGAACTATTAAGGAACTTTCAGTACTGCAATTTGACCACTGGAGGTCCAAACATAAGGAACTTTTAGCTCTAGGCTTTGAGCTGGCACATGGCATCGCTTAGGAATAAATGTACAATGTAATTACAATAAGCGCTCGTTTACTAGAGAGTGTGTACCTAAGCTGGTTCATAAGAGGATAGAAGAGGAAAAGGATCTGCATCAAACGTATGTTTTATAATCGAAACGAGTAAGATAGTTCTATATTCTATTTTACATAATTAGAGTCTATTTAGCTCACCCCACGCAACCACAAAGATCTTCATAAAGTTGACGTATGGCTTCATCTTTACAACAGATTTAAAAATGAAATATTGATCAGCAGTTAGCCATGAGAAACAAGCTAAGACAAAATAATGCAACAGCGTCGTAGCCACTTGACAAAGTTCCTAGAATGGACAAATTGCGAGAGATTTCATTTGCTCTTTACTGCTACGTCAACTTCTAGACTATACAATGACAGGTAAATAGTTCTGTGAATCGGATAGCTTGATATCTAGCAACAATATGGTCCATAAGTATTACAGTTTGTATTACGTAACTGAGGCTAGTATGCAAACAGAAGACAATACAATAGTCTTTATAGTAAATGCCCTCTTTGTGACACTCCAAATTTGAAGCGAAAGGATGTTAGATATTAGTTTCCCATTATTTAATTTTTCTATCTATCAAGAATTTCTCAGTTGAAAATGATTCTTGTATATTGTAAGTTTACCTGGGTTAAGGGTTTTCACAATAATGAGATAGACTTTGTTTAACATACCTCACTTCGAAGACCTTGAAACCCAGTGAGCATGACAATATTTATGAAAACCAAAGTAACGGACTGCTGCTGCTTTATCAGTAGTAAACGTGTCTTCTCTCTGTAAAATGTAAATTTCCTTTAACTTTCGATTAAAAATCTTATTCTGCTAGAATTTAAATGTTCATCTGCAAATTATTTGGTAATAATATTTTTCACACACCACCAAATGAGTCGTTCTTTAAAACTTTACTAAACCCTTCTCTAACAACAGAAAAGAAGCAATTTACTATTCAGAATGACTAGGCAATATATTCACAACAATAACAAATGAAACAAACGCCACAAGAGAGAAAAGAAACAAGTGTTTAGAAGCCCACTAGATCTGGATCAGTTGAGGACTTTTTTGGCAGTAAAATATAAAATTTGGACACATAGTAATATTCATAGTCTTTGGAGTAGACGTCTTCAAAGTCTTTTTGATAAATTCAGATCCTTAGGAATGTCTAGGTTTATTCCTAAGGCAGCAATTTCGTAGCAGTACTAGCAAACACTTTGATAAAATTTCTTAACATTATGACTCTGACTAGTTTGCTTAAACCGAAATCTTCCATTGTAGTTTTTAATGAGTCAGGAGAGGATTAAAACTGTCAAGGGAATTCATCGAAAGGTTTTTTCAAATAGGAAACTACAAAAATTTATTCAAAATCGTGCGAAAATGCATTAAATTAATAGCTTTATGATAGCCTTTAACTATATATTTGATTCCAACCACACAACAAATATAAGAAGATAGAAAATATCATTGTTAGGAATTTAGGCAAAATCCGATCTAAGGGAGTCACCCGTGGCCGGTAACATGTGATGGACCCATATTTCGTCATATCACGTGGTGAATAATAATAAATGAGAACATTGATCTAGAATACATAGTCTATGTAATGTTGAACTACCTCTGAATATCTTTAACTTCTCTAACCTCGTAGACTTTTCAAATTAATATTTCTACTTGGCGATTCCCTATACGCACTTTTTGAATCAGGTCTCTAAAGGGATGAACGGAACAGATATCAAAGAAGATACAAGCTAAACAATAGGGAGTCCAGTAAGGGACGAAAATCTCTTGCAGTCCCCAGAAATTTTGCGCAGTCTCCTTGAAATCTTTCGCGGTCTCCCAATAGACCGCGGATTCCAGTTCTGGACCACTGGTATAGTATGTATAGAATGTTTGATAAGCTTGTATCACGTTATAGTCAGAATTAAAGCCAATATTCAGAGCTTCAATGTTTACTTGCATCTGCACCATATGTGTGGCACTAAATGTGGAGTGAAAATTAAGGAACTATTAAGGAACTTTAAGTACTGCCATTTGACCAATGGAGGTCCAAACATATCAGAACTTTTGGAACTAGGTCCGGTCTTGAGCTAGGTTCCTTGTAAACAAGCGTATAATAAAGTCTTGTTCAGAGTCCAGACAACGTTTCAGCCTACCTCTGGCTGTGAAATCTTTATTATGAACCTTCCTCTTTTAAGAAAATCAAAACTAGCCAATGTTCTCGAACCCTGCATTGTGTATGTCTCGAAACATTGTACGGTAGAAGGGCTATGCCTCTCCCAGTCGATGCCACATTAATTGAAAACTTTGCTGAAATTGGACTGTTGATACAAATTACCAAACCTTTCTCAAATACAACAAAGAGAGCAAAATCTTCTTCCGGCTCAGAGCCGTGGAGCCGTGACTTTTTCTGGATTCTGGTCTTGTTTAATAACGAGAATTGTACAAAACTACTAAGTACAGTTGATCAATCAACTCTTCACTGTCTACAGGAGTTAGAGGAAATAACGTTAAAGTGACAATGAAAGAAAATGCAGAGCAATGATCATGTGCCGATGAACAAAATGTTCAGAATTGAGATATCGTAATAATTCGTTATAAAGCCACAACAGATGCTTACTGAGTTTAGATCAGAGACTGTATAGAGTCATAAAAGTTAAAGGCATTGCAGTTATTTCATTTAGAAATGGATACTTCATCACAAGCAACACTTCCTTTTATAACTACATACTTAACAAGGATGGTATCAATGCTGATTATAGATGTACAGATGATAAATTTAATAAAAATCTACTGATCGATAAGAAAAAATTCAAAACAATTGACAATTACGTAGAAACAACTAAGAGATTTGTTAGCACAAAATGGTTTTCATTAACACTTACGCTGTAAGTTTGAACTTACTTACTCATTTTCTTGGTGCTTTGTTTCATTATGAAGGACTTGATACTTTTACATTAGTAAACTTTTATAGACCATATCTACTGCATCTTGAATGGAAATGTTGATCCTCACCAAGATGGAATAAATGTGAAAAATTTATGCATTTGATTCGGCCCGTGCAAAATTCGACATTTGACCCCAGTTGCTCTTGCGTCGCGTTATACACTGTCTTCGCAGGACCTTGCCATTCTTCAGTTATGCTTGGGATCTTACTTGCGATGATAGTAGCCTTAGTACTCCCTATCCTCATTTCCTTGATGAAACTTTTATCGATAGGCATCTGGCCGCATTTGAAAACAAGCCATAGCTCATTAAACTTATGCATCTCAACACACAGTCTCTTGTTTCTAACTTCAACCAATTTATTCTAAAGCTGAGCAGGTATCACTTTGGTGTAGTTGCTCTCAAGATCTCGAAAATGTCTGGATGGAATTACCGGGACATAACAAAAATTTGCCGCCCTTTAGTTGGGGGTAATCTACCGATCAGAAAAAGTACTATCCTTCAATGATTGATTGAGTAAATTTGAAGAGTTATTGGGCTACATAACGGCAACATGGGATGGACCCATATATTTAACTGGTGACATAAATATCGACATACTTTGCCCTTCAAATTCAAACTGTAAAAAGTATATGAACGTGTTAAACCAATTCGACCTTAAGCAAATAGTGAACAAACCAACGAGAGTCACGAAAGATACGGCCTCTCTAATAGATCATATCATCGTTAGCCACCCCGAACTTGTAAAATTTAATGATATTTTATCATGTAATGACATTAGTGATCATGATGGACCATATGCTTTTTTCAACGTCCATATGCCACGCTATGAGCCTAGGTTTAAAATGATCAGAGACGAAAAATCACTGGACTCCAGGGCCTTTATAGAAGATGTGAGTAGAATGCCATTTAGCTTGGTATATGCAGTTTCAGATCCAAATAAAAAAATTGAGCATTTTCAGTACTCTCCTCCTTGAAGTTATAGAAAGACATGCCCCCCCTCTACAAAAGAATTAAAGTTACCAGACCACCAGCACCATGGATGAAGGATCCAGAAATTAAGAAAGTACAGAATCTGCGAAATACAAACCGTTTTGAAGCTCATAAATCGCATGATTCATCGATTTGGGATACTTTTAGACAAAACAAACGGGAAATTAAAAAGCCATCAGACAAGCTAGGTCCCACTTCTATCTCAATGCACTTTCTAAAAAACAACCAAAGGAGGTTTGGAAAATTATACACAGTGTCTTGCATCCTCTACCAAAACGTTGAACTTTTAGCCCTTCTGAGTTGAACAACTATTTCGTTGAAATTGCGGGGAAAATATTGCATAAAGAGCCAACACAACCATCAAAGATACTTGAGTTCGTAGACAGTTTACCACACAGCAACGAGGAAAATGGTGCATTAAGTTACCTACGAGAACGTATTTAAACAGTTAAAGGCACTAAGTAATGACACATCTACGGGCCCAGATGGTATCCCTGTTCGTTATATAAAGGTAGTGCAAGATTCATTATCTTCTCCTCTAACTCATATAATCAATGCATTTATTGAAACTAATAGTTTCCCTTCAAGCTGGAAATGTGCACGGATTGTTCCCATTAATAAAGTGCCTACTCTAGTTGAAAAATCAGACTTTCGTCCGATCACTGTTTTACCAGCTCAATTAAATATCTTCGAAAGGCTCGTTTGCAGTCAAGTAATTGAGTTTATTGAAAATACGCAGCTGTATAAATATACCGTTACCGTCTTCAGAGATGGCTACTCAACAGGATCAGCACTCCTGAAGCTGAGGGACGATATAAGGACAGCTATGAAATCTGGTGAGTTGTCAATCATCGTGCTTATCGATTTCTCAAAGGCATTCGACACAATACCACATGAGATGCTGATAGACACCTTGCAAAAACATGATTATTCTAAAGATTTTCTCCGGTGGACTCTGAGCTACCTTATAAACACAAAGCAGTTTGTGCAGATTGATGAGAAAACATCGAAGAAAATAACAAATCTTTTTGGTGTCCCTCAAGGCTCCACTCTGGGACCCTTATTTTTCAATCTCTATGTGAATGGCCTTCAAGATAAACTTCCATCTAAAACCATTCAGTATGCTGATGACACAACGGTTTATGCATCTCACAAACCTACCAAATTACATCAAGCAGTGAGAAACTTGAATTCATTTGAAAGTTTTAGAAAATGAGCCAATGATCATTCTTTGGCAATTAATGCAGTAAAATCCAAGCATATGATCTGTGCATCAATACATCTATATCACAGAAACAAGCTGAAGGAAAAATCTGTTTCATTGCTATTAGGGAACGACATTGCTTTGGATGAAAACCTGCGACTCCTTGGAGTTCACTTAGATAAGAATCTAGATCGGATGTGCCATTTACAAAAAATTGCTATCAAACTGCTATGGAAAACCAGCCATCTTAAGAAAACTGAAAAAATTTACAACATAAAGGCTCCGGAAACAGCTAATAGACTCACATATATTTTCGAAAATAGACCTCACGACTATCTTTATTCACCATTAACCAATGTGCAACTAAACAGTCTATAACGTCTGCAAAAAGTAGCAGCAAGCTTTGTACCTGGCAGATATTGCTCAAGAGATGATATTGTAAAACTGAACTGGCTACCAATTAAAGAAAGGAGAGAATTTAGTTATCGGAAGCTAACACACAAAGCTATTCACGCTGACAACCGGCCAGATATAAATAAACTGGAGATCAAAACAACGGGTAGAGCATTACGAAACAGCGATGAAATAAAACTTCAAAATTCATCAACAAACGGAACTTTCCAAGATGAAGAAAGCAAATACTTTAATCAGCTTCCAACAGACATAAAAAATCTAAAAATCTTAACACATTCTGTTCAGCCTTGCGAAATCATTTATTTGCGCGTATCAATGAACCATGATAAGACGCCATTAGTAAATTTTACCAATCTTGTAACCATTTAATATTTTAACCAATTTTTTTTCGCGACATCATGTGTAACACAATTTAGTTATCTTTTATTTCAATAAAGTTATTTTTTGTAAGAGATTAAGAGCCACAGCTATTGTGGATAAGCTCATTATTACCATGTATGTATGTATCTAGGCTATGTATGTATGTATGTATATGTAAGTGCAAGTTTTCAGAAGTAAGCCGCGTAGACTAACGCTGAAATATGTACATTTATATCGGTAATTAAGCGAAAGTAACATTGATAATACTGATGAAATTTTTAAGTCGACTGATAATAGATTCATAATCAATAGTGGGATATTGTAATATCATGTTGCTAGTTGTAGGCTCTATCGCATACATAGAGCATATGCATACTTTGAAAGCTAAAATGTTGCAAGACGAGCGCTGGAAAAATTCACAGTCGTACAGATGTGCTCTCTATCAAATGCAGTGAAAATATGGAGATCTACCCAATTATTGAACATATTTCTCATTTCCTGCTGCTTGGGAAAAGAGCTTACACTCTTTTTTCATTCCAACACCTGCTTTTCTAGACACTATTTTCAAACAAACGTGTAAATAGATTATCATTCAGCAAAACAATGGGTATGAAGCACTTTGCAATCATGGAAACACGAATAATACCTTTATACTGGAAAGTAAGACTTCCTCGCAATTTTAAGCCAACCACAAATTCCGATTAGGCAACATTCTGTCAAGCTACTTGATTGTGCAATACATTTTTAGGACTAAGAGGACTCTTACTTATTATTTCAATTTCCCTAACCGATTCAGAGCTTTACAATGGAGCAAAAATATTGTAAAATTGCTTGTTCAGTACATAGTGATGATTTTCATTAAACATATCAATTTGACAGCTAATTCTAATTACTACATTTCATGGATTTTGACAAATATCTTTTCAATGGAAAGATAGTATCCATACATTCCCATTTGTCTTCTATTGAAATTTAGTTTCATGGAAACCCTTGCAATTTCTGTTTCATCAAGACTTTTAGTGACTTATAGAAGCATTCATGCAATGCATTGCAAATATGGGTTTAATATTAAATGGGAGTAGTTTTTTCCTTGTTTCATTGAACAGGTCCTTGATTCATAACAGAGTATGTATTCTGAACAAGTTAACCTGTATAAATTTTACTTCTTCTTATTTTTATTACTTTTTCATTAGAGTGCATTGTAGGAAATATACAAATTTTAGTTAGATATTGTTGATAAAATGAAAGCCATTAGTTCAATATGTAGCAGATATGATCTATTTTCATTTTTGTCTAGTTTCTTTTAAAATCACACTAAATGCATGATCGATTGTTAGGCGAAATCAATATTGTTAAGTAATAATAAATGAATAATTACAACCCTGAAATTCTTATTCGATGAATTATTTTTAAGTTGTGAAGGAAACTATTCGTTCAAGATGCCCTTAAGTAGCGCGGCGATACAAGTAAGATCACAAAGAACAAGAACACTCATGAGCTGTTTATTTCTCTATTTGCTATAATTCAACTGATACGTCTCATAGAAAACTTGTATCATGCAGAAAGGACATATTATTTTTGCATATAAAGCTAAATAGACAGAAAATCTATCCCGGACGATGACAAGCTTACTGAAAGAATGCTCCACGGATTTGATTAATACTGTGTTGCAGTCATTCAATATAAAGTGTTCTACTTTAATAAGCAGTAAAAGTTGAAGTTGATTGTATTCTATGACAGCACTGTGGTTTAACTGATAAATGTAGAGTAAATTCTGAAATCTCAATTTCTGTTGACTGTAATATGTGTTTATATGATCTAACTGCTGGAAAATTCTACGAGTTCTAGAGCCTCATAAATGTTGTTGTGCTGTAGAGTCCAATGAAAAATGATGCTGCTCTCTCAATTTCATCAACTCTAATCTGCGAAAGGCAAATGCCTTTCACACTATTTAAAATGATCGATTGGTGCCACCAGCAAAAGAATCTGGATTCAAAGGATCCCAAATACACAGCTGCCAATGACCTATTTTGCAGGGCCGATGCAGAAGATTTAGTGTGCAAATAAGTCAAAGTTTGGCGAATGCAATCTTGTAGATGTATCCTTGCCTACTTTCAAATTTGAGGTAAATCCCTGTTTGGGTACACTAACTCAGACAGATCACAGGAATTTGGACAGTTGTTAACAATTGCTTAAGATATGACCACGTCAAGAGATACAAGCATTCAAATGAATAATGTTAAATGCATCCCTGTTTCTCTTGCTGCGTCGCTTCAATGAGTTTGATAGGGTGATGAAATTTAGTCAATAATGTTGCGGTTGATTATAGAAATGCCGTAGATTACATCTATAATGTGCTTATCTTTATTATCACTTGCATTTTATTTGATAGTTTCAGATAATACGTCAAATGCAACTAACTGGTACGTCACGGCACTTTGGTGATTTCCATAACTTTACAACATGGCGCATATATGATATTTTTTCTGTGGATCTAAGAGCACAAAGTTTTCCGTTTTTAATGGAATATGCAAACAAATAACCTATATAATTGTGAATAACAATAATGGTATATAAGAGACGATGTTTACAGGCTAGAAGGACTGGGTGAACTGAGAAAACTAGATCATTACGATCCGCACATATTTGTTATACACACCTTTTTATATAAGGAACCTAGCTCAAGGTCTACTTCCAAAAGTTCCTTATTTTTGGGCATTCAATAATTAAATTGTAGCACTAAAAGTTCCTTAACAGCTCCTTAATTTTCAGCGCACAATTATCGCATAAAAATAGTACAGACACAAGGAAAACATTGAAATCTTCAATTTTGCCTTTTGTTTTGGTTGCAACGTAAGACCAATGAAAAATGAATGACTTAAGGCAAACATATTAAACGATCTATGGGGACTTTGACTGTAAGTGAATGGAACCAGTTTCCTAATTCTTGATTGTTTGGTGGTATAAAAATGTTTCAAATTGAAGAGTTCCTTAGGGGATCTTTCTTTAGCAGTATAGGTTCTTTGAACATTTTGGTATTCTACATTTAGGTTCCATACAAAGTGGTTCCTTATAAAAAAGCATGTATTGTTCTCATATTAGTTTCCTCATTCTTCACTGCTGTGTGAGTTGAGAGGATTCATGTGCCATAAATATAGCTTTCATTGCTGTTAATATGCTAGCTAGCAAATGACCGAAATACAATGCAAAATAACTGAATCTACTATCTGCTATAATCAATGGCGACACCACGTGCCATGCTTTTCATTCTAACAATAGCAGGAATTCTCTAGACGGAAAGTTTTAAGTTTGAAAATCATAAGATATTTCGATGACTAAAGCTGTTATCAAAATGAAATTAGTTTTGAACAGATTAGTATTACCTTCCACTATTCCTGCATGAAGTAGACAATTCAGACAAGCAGCATACAGTATAAGTAGGGCTTCCAAGCAGGTCTTGCAGAAGAATAGTTTGTATGTACTGCACACTGTGTTTGATTACCGTAAATGGCCGCATTACTGCCCAGGGTCGAACAACCACCCCTGCCCGAATAAACGCTCCGGGGAAGGAGTAAAACTTAGCGATAAGCGCCCTGTCGAATAAGCGCCCCCTTAAGCAGGAGGGAGCTCTCATTTGAAACGATTCTAATCACGTAAGTGTACTTACTCGAGTCTAACACAAACAATAAGGATTCTAATGTAGCCATAAAGCTATACTGCTCATTATAGCCAATCTTGACAGAGAAAGATCAAAATCCCTTCAAAACAGATCAAAACAATATTGCTTTGGCTACTGAGCTTTTCTTGGATGATTCCGACCACGGTGTTGACGATGATGAAGATAATATTGTAACTGCATAGTAACATTTTTGGTCTAGTTAATGTTAACAAAAAGGGTGTTAAGTGGCTGAAAAGCTTTGTTCTTGCTGCCTGTACCGAGCAATATTTAATAAGCTCACCTGCCGAACAACCACCCCTGCCCGAATAACCGCCCCAGATCAAAGGTCAAATGTTGAATAAGCGCCCCGGTTATTCGGCCATTTACGGTATGCCATACAGTCATAATGCCCTTGAAAGCACGATGATTACTTTTCCAAAGTGCATGGCCCCATCGCAATAGGAATCATAACTTTTAATTAACGCTCCAAATATGTAAGGGACTGAAGAGCTTAAGCATAGACAAGACTCCAAAATCAAAAAAATCCTGATGTACAAAAAGTATGCTTCAAGGTGAGAGTCGTTCGGATGAAATGGGAAAGGCTCCTGTGATGCTGACAGTAACTGGTTATTTAGCAAACAAACCCTGGCTTTCATGGAACCTTATGGTTAGAGTGCCATCTTTGAAAGAAGCTTCTAGTGCTATTAAATGACATTGAACATAGATTTGAATGCCATAATTGCCGAGAGTTGGCACCACTTATAGATCTGTGGCCTGCATATTTACACCGATGGAATGCCAGGGAGCGAGTTTCAAGCTTCATGTACTAACTGTTTTCAATTGCTGTCATAACTTCATTCATTGACAAATATTTCTTGCTTCAAGACCTATAAAGCATTCCTCAAAAGCAAAATGCTATGAAATCTCTGCAGACTTTCTGTGTACAAATATGTTGTATCAGAAACCTGAAAAAAACTTTCTGTGTAGCTATGAAGTGGAGAATTGTATGGCAAAGCCAAGCAAGAAGAGATCCTCTCCTTTTCACGTTGAGCCATGTGATCTCTGAACATTCTGATTTTTAATATTTGTAATGGATAAGTAAGATACAATTGCTGTTCATCTGATCTGTCTCAAAATTTACAAAATATTGTGAATCTTGTGATTCCATACCTCCGAGATATCTTTTGGATGGGAGTCTAAAGTTTCTGTTTTTGCTGATTGTTATTGCAGAAAATATGCTGAGATGCTTGAGAGAACTGCATGTTTTCTAGTTAAATTATTAATTTCCTAATAAGTATAGGAGCTCCAGAGTTCCCTTAACTTTTTGGCAGAATAAGATGGAGATCATCAGATAATGCTACATATAGCTTTTACTTATATTTGAATATAACGTTTTATTTTGGCTTAAATCTCAACGTGTCAATACCCCCAGGCATTTATCTTAAGTAATTTTCATAGTAGTAGCGATAAAATTTCTAAGTTTATGTGTCCCTGTATAGGTAATAAAGATGACCAGATTGCGTTGAAAGATTTTTCCATGACCAACCACAGACCATTTTCCATAACATATATGTCTCATAAGTAGAAATTACAGTAGCCTACAGTTAGAAATAGTATGGTTTCAGTTCCCTTTGAAATTCAATTGTATTTTCAGAGTAGACTTTTTAATTCTTCATGATAATGCTTGCCTATGTCTCACACATTGAATACTTTATTAACAGTTATGTACCAATAGTGTTTCCACATACTTTACACTTGTACAGGACCATCATCATTTTCTGTAAAATTGTATGGCTTAGCTTACTAAAGGATAATATCTTTCAAAAGTTGGATTTTGAACTATTATTGGATTGCTTCCTATCTCTACCATACACAACCGTAGGTTTCCCAGCCTAACTGTTGTTGAGTTATTGTCTATTAATCACAGTATAGGTGTTGCGTCTACTAATATAATCTGTAACCTTTGCTATCAATCCTCATTATCCAAATAATTGTCTCTGTCATGACACATTAAAGATAACAAGCAGTAGCTATAATATAATATAACATATTATCAGCTCTACTTCATCCACAGAAGCATAAATCGTCGCCACTTATATAAGAAGTTGTTGACATCATTCCAACTAAACTAATCTAATGTTAAAGTCCAATGCTACATTATGATATTTTCAGATACTTTTGAGGCAGCTATAGTTAGTATTGATCAATTAATAATTGAGCAATATAATATAACGTGAAAATATGTTCCATATAGCATTGGAGAGTAGTACATTAAGTAAACTGTATCATATTGCAATAGTAGAGGCAATGTCCTAGTTCTAATCTTCAAGATATAGTATCGCAAGTGCAAGTTTATTAGTGCCACACCAAGCCATCTAAATTCAAATTATTTGGCTTTCGACATCATTCTACTCTCAAATTTCGAATTTGATAGTGCACGATATATATAAAAATGGAAAGTTTATCTATTTGAAGAAGTTGTGTGGAGCTACCAACTTCACTCTTTTTCGTTTTTTCCTAACTGTTAATGTATTTTTCCTTTTTAGCCTGGTTTTTACTTTTTCAGTTGCTAATAAGTATTGAAAATTGTTAGTACTGCCTTTGGTAGAGACCAGATGATCTTGCGCCTTCCTACGTTATAATTATTTTTAAATGAAGTAAAAAAGTTCCAATTAAATTTTGCTGTAACTAAATTTCCTTAATCAATGTTTTTAGAGAAAAAGCTTAGGATGTAGTGTTGATATTAGGTGGTATAAAATGATATAGACCGATACATTGCGGGGCAGTTTGTTTAGACCGCTCGCTCCTTCAAAAATTTTGGTTGGTAAACACAGAACTGCATAATTTAGTACTATATGTCTCAGTTCTCTTACTTTCTAGATTAACTTTTCGTTACTGCTAAATCTCTGTATTATCAGAAAGAGAACAGCTCCATTTATCTTTGTAATATGTTCGCGAAATTTTTGTACATCGCGATTCATAGGCATGCTAAACACTATAATTTTATATCATTTCCTGTTGGTAATGTCATGATTTATACTTTCCTCACAAATCTAAAAATTTTCCAGCATGATAAGAAATAATTACTCGAACATTGACAACAAAAACCCTGGCTTTGAACTTACCTATAGCAACTTAATACAAGAACTGCCAATAAGCAAAACAAGAGAGAGATACTACAGCCAATGACTGATGTCGCATGGATGATGGATCTCATTTCAACACTTATTTGCTGTATCTCCACAGCACCACAACATACTGAACACCTTTCCGTAAGTGCCGCCTTTCTAATGCAAAACTACCAAGTGCACCTGGCACTGTATCATCTGCTCATCAATGCCGACAAAAGAAATTATTAACCTCAATATCTGCAACAGGTGAATTCATAGATTAGAAAGCACTAACAAGTGACCCCACGATCGTTCGAGGTCATTTATGCAGAAATATTGAGAGGAATGATATCTGCTTGCTAGAATTATCGGTGAAAAATGGGAATATTTTAAGGGTATGATTCCTTTTAATGCAGCTGTCAGTTCATGGGCAATTATTGTGCAGTTGTAGCACGATGTAGTTTCCTTGCGCTACAGTTTTTAAAATTCGGTGACTTAGCATTTGCAAATCACAAAATACACAATAACTAAATCGCAAGGGCTATTATGCAGCAGTGCTCGTAAAGTTCAGTCGAATCAATTAACATAACAATATAATAAATAAGGATGTGATTTATAACCTTAGATGAAACCATTTTGCAATAAAGTACCATACTCCAAAGTATGAAAATTTCTGGAGGTTTAAAAACTACCTGTTCGATAACATGGTTGAATCAAGAATATTCGCTAGAATTCAGTTGCACTAGAAATTACTTTACTTACTTCTCTAGACTATTTTAATACTCCCTTGAGATGATACTGTGTGCAAAAAATATTGCACGAAAGCAGCAGTAATCTGAACTTCTCTCTATTGTATATAAGTCGTTTCATGGCAAGAAAATATAGGGAATGTAAGTTCAAAATGATAAAGCCTTTAGAATATCAAAGCACCCGACAGCAGGTATTGAAAACACTTGATAAAATTTCCAAACAGAGAAGACTACAAGTATTGTGCAACAAACTATGCGTGAAATAAACTAATAAAGCTTTAAGCGTACAAAATGTGTCAGTGTGGGCGCATAGAAAAAGGTTGACCAACTAGCTTTTCAACAAACTTCTATTGTCCATAATACAAAGCAAAAAAGATGACAGTTGCTAGTACAAGCATGTCATTTGCAATATCACAAAAAGAGACTTGACTATAAGCAACCATGGTCAACATTACAAATAAATTGCAAGCTGCAGTCTGGTCAAACGACCGCAATGCAAACTAAATTTCATGCTGCATGAACAACTTTTTAACAAAACTCATAGACATTAGGGCCGTTTTGCCCGCCAGTCGGTACATCTCTGACAACAAGGTTGAACATCTTTACCTAGTTCTTGCCATTAAAACATGCTCTTAGAAGAAACAAATCAATACCATATACCAACAGTTCTAAGAGAATCATTTGAAAATGTCGAAAACCCAAAGGTTTTTCTTGACCGTATTTTCAAAGATCTGCAAGTACTTTCAGTAAAGCTCTATGGCGCAAGCAACAATCCAAAAGTCTTTTTGAGAGTTAGCATGCTCGTGGACTGGGATTCAGTTATAGTTAAAGTTCTTTGGCTAATCTACTTCTTTCAATGGACTGCATGATGAAGATGAATCGTTCGTTCTCGTCAAAAAATTTTGCAAGAAAGTAGGATTTATGCGTTTTATCTCCAATTCGAACACAATATTGCAAATACAAGACGCCTTACTCTGATTGGAAATTATGACGCAATTATATACGACCCATAAAATCAAGGGACACCTGGGTTTCACCAAATAATCATAGTACCTAAGAAATGCAGAGGTAATGGCAGTAACATAGCCACATTCTGCTCTCGACCAATCAGCGGATTTGTTTACATAAAAATATTAGCCAGTAAGGTGATTCCATTTCTTAAATCTTTCAATGTGGTGCCATTTTGAGGAGTTGCTGTGGAAAAATCACTACTCGCAACTTTTGCCCCTGAAAAAAAATTTAAGTTCATTTACAGAGGCGAGCATTCAACAGGAAAATCGTAAGTACATTGTGCATTAATATCTCGGAGCTGAGATTGAGCCGGCAAATGAATGGTTTCCAAGATATTCAACACTTCGAGTGGTGCCCATTGTTTACTTCATATACAAGAGGTCCTTGCAAAACCACCCTTGATTGTTAAATGGGCAAAAACGTACCTATTCATGCAAAAAATGTGAAAGAGACTTGGGGTTGCATACTTAATCTTCGAATTTATCTGAGTAATGTAATGAATGTCGTGTTCACGGTATAAACCATTAATGACATGCCGAAGAATGGCCAAGATAATATGTCGTACATTTTGTCATGTAAACTTCAAAATAATGTCAGTAATGCTCTAAGACCATATTAGGTCAGAAGATATTAAAAAAAAATGATTTTTGACGTGATAAAATGGACGCCAAAAAAGAATATTCGCAGTACGAAGAATACATTGCGAATCAAGATGGCTGCTGTGTGGAGGTTTATTTTCCGTGGTTGTGATCTATTCGATTAACTTGCGCACAAAGAGTGTTGTTTTGCTACCTCTGATTTTATTGGCCTTACCTTGACTGAAGATGAAGCTGAAGAGATAAAACATGATGAGACATTTATGTGGCCAAGCCTTTGGCAAGCCAGAGATGGAGAGTTTCTGTTTCTTCTAATCAAGGCTTTTTCAACTTTTTCATTTTAATGATTGGTGATGTAGAGCGATGCCAAAGTCCTGATAACCCTAGAAGGCACTCTTCTGAAATGTCTACATTAATGTGCAATAAAGGAATGAAAATGTTTCACCGGAATGTGAAGGGCCTGTTTGGAAATCATTTACATTTGTCTGCATTGCTTCAAAACTTTTCGGGCATTGATAATTTGTCCATGAGTGCAACGCACATTGTGGTGGGAAATAAGCACGAAGGAGTTTATCATATACCTGACTGCCCTTTTATAAGTTGCCTGAGTTCGAATCCGGAATCAGATAGAATCACACCATAATACTTTGAAAACGCACTTCACCCAATTTGCAAGTCTGCACTAACGTATATTGACTAGTGCCGGCCTAAATAAGCACGAAGGAGTTTATCATATACCTGACTGCCCTTTTATAAGTTGCCTGAGTTCGAATCCGGAATCAGATAGAATCACACCATAACACTTTGAAAACGCACTTCACCCAATTTGCAAGTCTGCACTAACGTATATTGATTAGTGCCGGCCTAAATAAGCACGAAGGAGTTTATCATATACCTGACTGCTCTTTTATAAGTTGCCTGAGTTCGAATCCGGAATCAGATAGAATCACACCATAACACTTTGAAAACGCACTTCACCCAATTTGCAAGTCTGCACTAACGTATATTGACTAGTGCCGGCCTAAGTAATGTTAGTGCACTGGTAAACAATGGATATGTGGTTTTTTTTCACGTATCTCATCGATGAGTGAAACGCACATTGTAGTGGAAAATAAGCACTAAGAAGCAGTTTATCGTATACCTGGTTACTCTTTTAGAAGTTACCCAATGCTTTCCGGTAAAGGTGGGAGAGTTGGAGTATATATCGTTGACGGTATACGTTAGGATAGGCGATTTGATATGAAGAGCGAGAAATTTGATCGTCCTCCGAACAAATCCAAATACCTTGGGAAGATTTCATCATTCATCTTAATGACATGCTCTCTAAGTTGTTGGAAAAGTCACAAGAGGTCATCTTCATGGACTAAAATATTTTGGGATGCCAGGAGTCATTGAAATAATATAAAGTAATGTTTGATGCAAATGAGGCATTGAATCAATTCTACGCTCATAAGACCTTATAGCACTTTGTACACTACAGCTGTTAACCTGGGCTGAACTCAACCTGGGCTGAACGCAACCCGGGTTCAACCCGGGCTCAACCCACTTTCATTTACAATACATTGACAGCAAAATGAAGTGTAAACGCAAAGTTGGATTAACTCCAGGTTAGTGACGTCACGAATACACTTCGTAGTAAATGGGCTATTTTCAAAATGGCAGACGGCAACGAAGAAAGTTTATTGCAGAGATTGAGCTTCCCAAGGCAGATATTTTTGTTAAAGTTAATGACACTGCGCGTTTACCAAGCTTTGAAGTGTAGGTATCTGAGACAAAGAAGGCGAAAAGATGGATTGTACTGGAGAAGTATAAGTTGAATAGAAACTTATGTACGGTGGAGAGCACGAAGAAATCAGATAATATTTCAAAGCCTAATTTGGGAGTTGTCCGATCAAGGACAGTTGTTTAGGTCGGTATCGAACAGACAAAGGAATGGAAGCTGGTCAGATGTTGTAGTTGAAGGAAGTTTTGAAGAGGAAGACTGGAAAACGGTTCATGCACGTCCTATTTTCGCGCTCTATGATGCTTGGCCCGAAAAAGCGCATTCGCGCACCAATCGTTAACCTGAGTTAAACCCAAGTTTGCGCTTACAACACATTTTCCAAAATCTAACCCAGGTTCAACCTGGGTTTAACTCACCTTCGAAGAAAGTTTGGCTTAACCTGGGTTGAACCCAGGTTGGCTGCGTCTACATCAGCACTACAAAATTTCTGACCTTGGTTAACGTTAACTCAGGTTCAGACCAGGTTCAACCTAGGTTAAAAGTTGTTGCGTAAACAGGGCTTATGACCCTTATTCAGGAGTAGCACTGGAGTGCCTAGCTGAAGTGGGGAGGGGGGCTGATAGCCTCTTCTAGTTGCGTAGGAAGATCCACCTTGCATGGGTACGACATGGGAGGCTTTTTCAATTCTATGATAAGGGAGTGGCAAAAAAGGCAGAAATTAGATTAAACTTGGACTAAATAGTAAGTGCTCAGGTGTGGGTCTGGATAAAACATGCGAATGAGCTAAGGGACTTCGGCTGTTTCTTGTGATCCAGATTCATATGAGGAAATCCTAACTCATATACATGTGTACTGCCGAACACAGAAAGTAACGCATTTGACGGGTGTTATGAGTTTGTTCCAATAAAATAAGAAACAAGGAGACTGCATGCTGTATTGATCAAAGGCTGCCATCGTATAGCGAGTGTGCCCTTGTTCAAATTGAAATCACCAAAGATTGTCTCAAATGTTTGCCAAAATTCCTTGAGGGAAGGCAATTGGCTAGTGGCGAATCAAAAGCCGGGTAGGGATAGGAGCCCAAGTACAGCAAGTTAGCATGATAGATTCACTTGCATATAGATGCGAATCATTGTAACGTCCCCAAATCTAAACAGAGGTAGCGAACTTACAACTCAAGAAAAACAATTTTCAGGTAGCACTACACAGACAAAAAACGTTCGTCGTAAACTTCAGACATACTGATTCCGTCTACATCCTTACTAGTCAGAAATGTTGTAACAAAGTCGTCCTTTTGTACTGGGAATGATTCTGTAAGATAGCTCATTGCGTACTGGGAACCAAGCTAATAGTAGCGATTTGAAACAGACAGCAGGTAATGCAATAAATCGAAGGCAGGACTCTTGCTCTCTTTCCTCTATACACTGGCGGAAAAATGCTCCTATCCCACATAAATCTACAAGAGTGTAGCTTTATGCACCAAGTGAATGCTTATGAGGTTAATAAACTGCTGATGCTAATGAATATTACCATGTTTAACGTGATCCAATTAATGCAGTTCCAACAGATCATAATGCTATAAAATAGAATTCTCCTCCAAAAGGACCAATGACAGATAGCATATAGGATGCTGTATGGGGAAATGCTAATAGGCCATCAAAACTTTATCAAAATCATGCATGAGTTATCTGCAGAAAAACTGTTGACAGAGTAAAGAGACCATATCTAATGCCTGTCGCTCAAACTTCCAACAGACATCATAGAACTAAAACTATAAATATAACAACCCGAGGAAGAGCAAATGGTACAGCAAAAGTCATTTTCAATTGCAAATCATATCTCTTTCCCGAATGTAAGGGAATTCATATCTCTTTCCCGAATGCAAGGGAATTACAGTGAAACTGCAAAATGGCATTTACAAAAATATTTGAATAAGAAACTATAGTCAAGACAATCATCATTATAAAAGGGCACAAGAGCGAGATCCTCAACCTCTCTCTGAGTAACAGCTCGAGACTAATAAAATGTTCCCCCATTGTCCGAGTCAGAATCTTCCCCAGTTCCTGTGAAATATGATAAACTTCTATTTAAGCTACTCTCTATACCGTCTCCAACTTTAAGTGCAGCCATATCATCTTGGTCAAGTTCATCATCAAATTCAAAATCATCCTCGTAATTTCTACAAGATAGAAAAGGCACAATGTATACAAAACGAATCAGCCTTGAAACCCTGAAATACGGCTGTGTGTGTGTGTGTGTGTGTGTGTGTGTGTGTGTGTGTGTGTGTGTGTGTGTGTGTGTGTGTGTGTGTGTGTGTGTGTGTGTGTGTGCGTGTGCGTGCGTGCGTGTGTCTGTGTTTCATTCTGATAAGTACGTGAGAAGCACAACTTACGCATCTTGAGAAGCACCTTCTTCTGTAACTAAAAGTTCATATTCTTGAATTGCATATTTTTCCCAATCAGAAAGTTCATTCTCTGGACCACCTTCATCAGCATCCTAAAACATGGACGAGAGGTATATTTCTGTAACCGATTATACTGCGGTACATGGACATATTCGAACCATTTGCTAGGAGTGATGTACGTCGGACCTAAATATTACTATGTTGCTTCATTACAAAATTCATGATAAAGTGAATCGAAGGTTTAATTCGATTGGCCTAGAAAACCTAAATTTCATATCAATGGCAATGGTTATAGAAATATAATAATAAAAAGTAGAGTAGTGGAGAATTATTTGGAAAAAGTCACTGCAGCTAATTTCCGAGTCTAAAATTGATATGGCATGAGCTGCATTAAAATCTATTTGCAAAGCGTAATGTGGATACATATGACTTAAAATAAGTTTGCAACAGCTCTATAACTCTTAATCCCTAATTGACGGGGGTTGATGAAAGATGGCCTATGTACAATGAAAGGGAAATTCTGTTTGTAAAGGAGGAGGACTTCCAATGCACTTCGCTGCATTCGTATGGAAATTTCTTCTTTAAATTCATTTATAATTTATAAACAACTGATGCAAGCTTTGCATGGCTGATCGACATGATATACACTTACAACCAAAAAGTTCGAAAACTACGGGTCTACGTGGCTGAAACGACTGCAAGTGGCAGGAAACAATAAAAACTATATTCTTGAAAGTATTGCTTATCAATTGTTTCTAAATCCAGTCACCAATCACGGTATAAGTTTTCAACCGAACTTGTAACTCACAGTCAACAACCTGTAAACAAAAATAATATTCTGCTGGGTAGTCTTGACATCTTGAGATTCAGTGCGGTAGAGAGCCACATCATATGTTGATGAAGGATCTTGGAACCGCGGACCAGATCTGAAACCATTTTTTTATCACCCGATCTTCTGTTCTTCGATGACTGTTTGGGAGCATAAATTTTATGTATTGTGGCAGATTTTCAAGTAAGGTAGTGTCTGAACACCGGGAATACCATGCTAATAACAAAATCTCATCCGGCCGATATTTTCTCGCTGTCTTTGATGAGTGGCAAGGAGCATTGTCCTACTGAAAAACAACTGCACAGGGTGGGTATCCATGAATCAATTCGACGAATGCTTTCAGATAGTTCGTTCAAATTCCGATAAAATAACCAGAGCATACACTTCTTCCGCACAAAACGAGGCGACCGACGCCTCTTGGCCTAATGCATCTCCACACCATTACAGATAATGAATTGGACGCTGCTGGATGGTAAAGAATCTGATTAATAGCCTCCTTTTTGTTGGCGATACCCACTAAACTACACAGTCATTCAGAAGGCTGAACCTACACTCATCTGAGAATAAGCTATTTTCCTGGTGAGAAACAGGCCATTTCAAAAGCCCCCATGACCAGTTCTGCCTTTGAATCCTATTCTTCAATGAAACAACAGGATTTGCGTTCCATTTCCGACTAAAAAACCATGTTTGTGGAGGGATCCTCGAATTGAACTGTTTGGGAGGTTAAATGTGTGCGAAATATCTATCTCGAATTCTAGCCATTGTCAGCTTTAAAGCCTTATTTACTGACGAATTTTAGATATAAGTATCTTTTCGTTTACTTCCTAAGAATTTCTGAGTAAGCTTTGTCTATAACAGTTTATTTTTTGACCATTTCATCTTTGAAATCTGCGCACAAAAATCAGTTCAAAGGTAAGTGTACAATGATATTGTTCTCTTATTACATCTGTAATTCAAATACATCCATTTACATTAATACTTATTACCTACAAGGAGTTGCATCTGCAATATGGATATTAACCACACTTTCATAAACATTACATTCGGTTATTCCTAAATTTGATTGTAAGAAAGCTACAGATTTGTTTTCTTTCCATATGAAACAGAGAGAAGAAGGGAGCAATTTAAAAGGAACACAGAAAGAGGAGAGGTTCCGATCAAAGCCTCCAAAGTACACAGCATTAATTTGAAATGAAACTTGGTTCCTTGGTCTATTCTCTCTTTGAATTTGCAGGCTGAATAACGTCAACACAAAAGTTTGACAAATGGTGATAAGGAAAGCCATGAATCTATCTGGTAGCCAATCTTGCATCACGTCGGTTTGCTATATCTTCACTGGAAACGTAACATAATGAAGAACTAGAGATTCAACATCTTAAAAAATAAATACAACAGATACATTAATACAAAGGATTATAATTAACTTACTCTTGTTGACTGGAAAGGGTCTCTCTGTTCAAATTCAAGCCAGCGATCCAAATTAAAGAAGGTATCAAAGAATAGAGCAACATTCTTGCACCTCTTTAAATCGTAAAGAGTGATTTTATCTGCATGAAGCAAAATGTAAACATGACAACCAGAAGAACAACGTCAATAAACCGCAGACGATGGATGGTAACTATATATCCACTGAGAGTTTAGAGTTCTGTACAAATCAAGAAACAGTCACTCATGACACACAAACTATCACAATCAGGTGACTTAAGTGATCACTAAAATACACAAGGTATTGTATGAAAATAATAATGACTCTGTAATGGCCAAGTTCTAGATAATCCACGACATTTTAGGAAATTTGATTAAAATCATTCGGTCATGATTACAATATAACACAATGCACTGATAAAGAATCACAATTCAGGATTACAGACGACCCGTTGATCGTATCTGAAACTGTTGAACACAATGGTTCAAATAGCAAATGAACTACAAATTGATGACCTATTCAATTAAGATTCCAAAATTCACGCAAATAGCATATCTCCAATCAAGATAGTATGAGAATTGGTTAACTAAAAAGAAATTACTTTTGTCTTTTGGGTTCACCATATCAATAACCTGTAAGAAAGACAGATAAAATAAAGTCAAAGAGAAAATACGTGTGGCAATTGCGAACAATGACACCAAAAATTTAAGTAGACATAAAAGGCAATATTTGAATAACATAACAAGTGATTGAAATTACTAAATACTGAGGATCTATCACTTACCAAACAAAGACAGTCTGGAAAGGCAAGCGTTTCAATTCCTAATCGTTGCATTTTTTCAAGTTGTTCATTGTAAAAATATTCCATTTCATACATTGAAATAATTCCATCACCGTCCAAATCCATACAACGGAACCAATATTCGATACTGAAAACATTCAAAAAACATATCTAACTTCCATCTCCAAATACCAATCAACCTTAACTAAACAAGTTGATGGCAAAATCCGCTTTGACAAGAAGTATTTTGAAGTTATGTGACAGTTAAAATCTACAAGCAAATGTGTGCTCAGCGACGCAGTAAATATTTCATCAAAATCAAACTTAAAACAAAATTAATAAGATGAGCAACCCATTACATTAGAAATTAAACGAGACAAAAAAGGACCAAACCGGAATGTTTATACCAATAGTCATAAATAATAACTTTACTTGCAGAGGCGACTTTTATTGCAAGAGACTCAGTGCATGTGCATTAGTATTATCTGTTCACTATGAAAACTGAGATACCTTTCACGGGAAATTAGTCAAGGAAATAAAATACTGAAAAATAACAACACGATAAAAACAAAATATGAGAAAGGCTATTTGAATTTAGATAACTTAGGCATTCCTTCAGTTAAAAAAATAAAACGCATTCACGGGCGTGGCCTTGCAAAAAGAAAAAGAAAGAAGTTGCACTTTGAGCTCAGTGTGGCCACAATGAGAGATATGATGGACCACAGCAAGCCAGTTCTTAGGGAAAAAAACCATATTTTGTTATCCTTCACATCAGTACAAATAATTTAACGACAACATTTGAAACAGTCAGCCAACTTGAAGAAATTTCGGATCTGGAAGCAAATGATGATACCAACACCGAATTAGTCATCTCTAATGTCATCACAAGGGGGGGGGGGGACTAAGCTGGTATGAATACAACTATCACTAATCTATCCAAGCGAACAAAGAGATTTTGTGTTGAAGCTATTTTGAAAAAAATCGAGCATGAACACACTGATTTCTCGTGTCTAGCCACAAAGCATCTACACCTGAGGAAATGAGGTGATTCTATTTTAGGAAAAAACTTCAACAAACAAAAATGTAAAATGAAAGCGAGGCACAGCAGGTTGTGGTCCAATGCACATCATCGATCATGGTCAAACTTTGGTGTGAAACAGTCGAAGCTGACGTTCTGATTCTATTCAAGTTTTGAAATTAAATCGATCCAAGCAATATCTTGGCAAATCTTGAACACGCAAATCAATCTAACATGGAAGTAGGCTACTGAATTCTTTCTATAGAAAAACTACACTTTTATAATTGACAGATACAAACGAGAGAAAAATTTTAATATTTGAAGCATACATATTTGCAGAATACGTATGTACAGGATAGAATCAGTATCAGGTAAGCTGTATGGAAATTTTCAAGTCAAAATAAATCAACAAGTCAAAATTTTCTATTCATAAAAATTCAATTATCATGAAAAGGCAAAAAACCATAATAATCTGACAGAAAGTCAATGAAGAATGGCATTTGTACTTCAAATTTCTAAAGTTTCGTAGAAAGATCAGATGGGAATTTCTGTTGGCAAAGGCAGAGCGAGTGGCTACTTTTGGTTCGTGAGAATGCAACAAAATACATCCCTAGGTAAAATTAAAAATATTTCATTATCCAGAACACCACTGTTGTAGACTGATATAAAAAGAAAGAGGAATTATTCCACTCCCTAGAAATCAGCATTTCAACGGAAATTTGTAATAAGCACTAAATCATAAAAAATTGGTGGAGATGCTATGACCACTTTTCCACGGTAATATTTATTTAACAAAAGGCTTTTTAGGCCATTATTGCAGTATATTGTAACAGCAATCGAAGTATTTTCCGGATCTACTGTTATGATTGTTTGCAGATTGTACATCCTGTGATCATTACCATCCTCCTATGTCACTCACGCACACTACAGCCGGCAGAAGTTTTGATGTGCAACCAGAGTTGTAAATACCGATGAGTCGACTAGTCGCTTCCCTCTCGGGCCGCCATGACTTTGAAATAGCAGATCTATTGCATCTAGTCTCGTTTTACATTTTCTGTTTGGTGACAATTTCATTTTCAAGTGAACATTGATTGCCAAATTTCTCATCCATGACAAATTTGAGGTTGCAAAAGGTACCTAAGCAACGAACTAATAACCACGAGGTCGAAAGTGAATACCAGATAAATGTTACAATTGAATGTTTAACTCATAACGACAGGTTACAGACGTTTGAAAACTTGAAATATCTTTCAGTCAAAACTATATATAACCCCATTATTGTATATTTAAACACTAATTCAGTGCGGAACAAATTTACTGACTTTTCTGACATAATAGCAAATTATGTTGATATTTATTATCTTGCTGAAACTAAACTAGATGGAACCTTCCCTAGGAATCAATTTTCAACTCAGGGGCTCTAGGCAACGATAAGTGTAAATTGTAGTTCAAACTCAGGAGGAATCTTAATTTAAACCAGTCAGCAAACTACATCCAATGAATTAAAGACTATTCCTATACCTAATAATATCCAGCCTGTCCCTATTGAGCTCAATATCAATAATGTGAGATGGCTACTTTTACTAACATCTAAGCCTCCAAGGCAAAGGGAAACTTATTTTCAGGAGCAAATACAGAATGTTATTGACATTAGCTCTCAAATGCTGCATATTATGCTGGCACTTAGAGACTTTAACTTTTATACTAGTAACGCTATGCTCTCCACGTTTATTGATAGCAATCGCTTTCATCGTATTGCACAACATGCAACTTGGTTTAAATCAGCTGCTTGCAGGTGCGTTGATTTCATGCTGATAAACAGAAAACATGTTTTTAACCTAGATATTTGAAAAAGTTTTGACGGTTTTCATCATATGATATATGCTATGCTAAACATACAAATTCATAAATGACCCATTTCTAGTTCAAACGCCTACACCTGACAGCCAACTTCAATGCCTGCCAAGTCTTGGAACACTTACTATGATTTACGCTATAAACGAGCGATAGCATCTCATCTCCCGTCAAACAATGTTGTATGAAGCAAATATGAGCAACTCGAAGGCCAAGGTGATGTGTGGTTCTAAGCTACGGGTTCTCGCTATCGAATCAACTTTTTCGAGGGAGGGGGGGGGGGTACATTCAATTGATGTCACGAAAAAGCGGCAGGAGTCGGAAATTTATACAAATCTATCGGTGACCCGACTACTTTAGGTAGGCATTGTTGATAAGAGAGCTGTATATATATGAAGTAACAAATGGTAGCAGGTCACCAGTAACATTGGACAAAGAGCTGTACAATCCCAGGAACTTGGAGATTGCCACCTACATATAATAAAAACTTGTCAAAATACTCTCAGGAAGACAGTACTCAGAAATAAAACTAGCAAAATGAACTGAAATCATAGATAAATAATGACATCACCTTGCAGGTTGCTTCTTATCGACTTCCGATATCAAAAACCAAACAAAATCAGCGTAAGTCATTTTACAATCTGAAGCATGCCTCCCTCTAAAAAAAGTAATAGGATAGAAAGCAAAACATTTCCACGAGGCTACAAGGTATCATTCTCATCAACAAAATGAGAAAAAAAAGGAAAATTGATCCTAAGGGACAAGACTGAGCTCAGCTTTGGACATACTAGTACACTTAAACAACAGTGAAAGGTGAGTACGAAAGTGCCATATAATAATTTGAATTAACTAGATGAAGTGTGGACATTCTAAAAACAGAAGCAAGTGAATTGAGTGAAAATTAATCCATAAGTGTATAGTTCAGCTATGAAATGTGTTCATAAAATATGTTGAAAAGATCTGGGCCGTAGTGACTTGCAAAAGGGATCCTCGATGCTTCTACGTTCTTCTCTGCTCAAAAGCAACATGGCAAAAAGTAGTCTAGAGCAAATGTCATACTCAAAAACCATTCTGCATCTTCCTTTTAATCGGATTTCAGCTTCTTTCTTTGGCAACTACCGTCGCACTCTAACATATCACCTCTAGTCTTTCCTAGCGTCATATTACTGGTATTCTTCTTGCTCTGTTCTCTCTCGTAATCACTGTCTCACAAATCTATTCAATGATTCACAGACAATTTATCCGTTCGATATCACAATTCGAGCTACTTTTCCGGTTTTCTCCTTCTAAGCATATAAGCGCACAACCTATGTTGTATAGTTAGTAGAATTAAAGTGGGCGTACAGTTAACTTTAACACCATTTCTTCTAGGGATCCGTGCTTTACGAACGCTACATAAGAATTGAAAACGTTGCAAGATCATCGGTGAATAGAACGTTCCTATACAGCCAACTTTCACTAGGGTCCTTATTTTGCAGTAGACTTTCCCGAAGTGCATGAAAATCCTTTTAAATACCTTCTGCTATTCAACTAGACTTAAATTGATTAATGATCTTTGATTGTACTATATTCACTAGATTAAGGAATTACACACAGATATATATATATATATATATATATATATATATATATATATATATATATATATATATATATATATATATATATATATAGCCGAATTAATATAATGTAGTACGCTTGGCTCTGAAGAAGGCATTATAGCCGAAACATAGAGACGGCCCTAGATGCGTTGAGGGACTCACGGTAGAATGACCTTAAGATTCCACCGCTATTCTTTTGTGCCTGGATGGCGCAGTTGATTAGCATAGGAGTCTTCTGATCTAAACATCGTGAGTTCGAATCCGCACTGGGGCCAAAATAAATTTTCCAATTTTGGTACCCCACTCATGACTTAGTATTTATATATATATATATATATATATATATATATATATATATATATATATATATATATTATATATATATTATAGATCAATGATACTCGCTTAATACCGTCGTGAGATAGTGCCTACGAGAAAGAACAGAACATACTTATATCTATTTGCATAAGCCAAGGTATCCAGTTCAATCTCACTCCTTCCACGCGCAAATTGTTTCCTCCTAAGTGCTATGTATACAGCAGATACGTAGGTTGTCAATATTACCTGATTACACATCCAGAAAATATTCTATCAATAATCTTCGAAGATAAAGCTAGAAAAAATAAATAAGTCCAGTAGCTTATGCCAGATAAAATACAATGAAATAAGTGGTTGCAGCTAAATAGTAAAGAAGTGTTGTATGACAAAACTCCGTTCTAGTATATTTCTAGGTGGTCTATGGTTTCATAGAAAGCTCAGATTATGCATATCCCACTTCCTGTGCAAATTGATATGAATGAATAGCACTCAGTGTACTACTTCGCAAGAACGTGAATCATTTCTGGTTGAAAATCAATGTATCTAAGCACTAAACTGTATTTCAAGATACCAAGCACAAAGCATATCTAATATCGTTGCTTATCAAACCCATAATTTTGATGTTTCGATTGAAAACTACCAACGATGAGGTTAACGGTACACATAAGCGTGCATTCAGAGTAATTTACAAAGTCCACTAGTCTCTAGTGAAGAAGATAAAGTACCAAGAAGATACATGACAGCTAGTCCAAAGATAAAAGTGGCAAATTATGTTCTACTTCAAGCAGCGGAATTGTTCACAATAGGGTATTACCCAATGAAATGTTCCCTGTTTTTAAACCACATTTCATTGCACCATCTTGAAACAGAGTTGCTATGGAGAATATCTATAACTCACAACTTTTCCGGTGAAAAAAATGTATGTTTATTTGCAAAGAAAAACGCTCAACTGCTGAAATGTCCTTCCGTCATCATACGACTGAGAAAATTGTCTGAATACAAACAAAAGCATCTTCAATGTGTTCATTCACCTCCACTTTCGTCCACCCTCTGTAAACGATCCGTCCTAATGGTTTCCATAATGCAGTCACTGGAGGTGAGTTTATTGTAAATTTTTGATACTGCAAAGTTACTACAACCAGTTTTCATGCTCTGCTCTCAAAAAGATAATCAATTTGCATGCACCAAACAAGCTGCAACCTATAATTCTTATGCAAATATTCCCACTAACTTTCCCATGAATTACGTACTAATGTTTATCAAAACTCCTCTTCTGTCTTTGTTTTTATTGCACTGTGAAATGGGGTCAGAATATTTCTTCATATTTTAACGGCAAACTTGCCAGCATAGCTTCGAAATGGTAGTTATGAGGTTTTAAATCTGGCTGAGAGCAAACATGAAAAGTTATCTTGAAATAAAGAAAAACATTCCTGTCGTAATGAAGGTGAAGGGAGATTCAGGTAACGTCGTTGATATCAGAAATAAGAAATAAGCCGTTCTCTATATTGTGAGTATCCTCGAAATCGTTCACTTGTTACCTTAAGGCTCGAAGATAGCAATTGAAAATCAAGTTAAAATTTTCCCGGGCAAAAGTTGTACGCTAATATTCCTTCCAAAGCAACTCACTCTTAAGATCGACTTGCAAAGAAATATGGTTAGGAAGGACGTATCTTATTGGCTTATGATCTAATGTAAACAATTCTGCTCACATGTCTAGAAAAATATGCGCTCCTGTCCAAATCTCATCGCATTGTATAGAGATAACAGGGCTGTCCATACTACGTCTGCGATTTGCTTAAATGTGACAATGAAATCACATTCTGCAGTACCTTTTATACTGTTTTGAAAAACATTATGGGGGTGGGGATATAGCGCCTGCTAGTTCATTGGCTGGTCGATGCATGATCGTTAATGGTCGTCAAATTCCTATTTACTATGAGTTGTCATAATTGATGCCTCGCAGCAGTACTTTGAGGTATTAAGTGGTTAAGTACACTCCTAAAATGTTCTCTCAAATAGATAAATTCCTCATGATACCATTCGAAATGGGCACTTTTCAAAAAGCTGAAAGTCCATAGCTATGAGAGACCAACGCCTTTCCCGATGAGTATCCAATCAGTAGCAATGTAATAATCACTAAAGCAACAAAATCTGTTTCATCATAATCCACTAACTATCTACAACCAGATTATACATTTCCAAAGATATAACAAATTGGTTGTAAAGACCTCGATATTACGTCTCACCACAAAACATAACGTCCAACCACAAAACATCACATCTCACTACACAACATCACGTCTAACCACAGAACATCACTTTTCCCCATAAAACATCACATTTAACCAAAAAACATCACGTTTCACCATAAAAACATCATGTCTCACCACAAAACATCACGTCTAACCAAACAACATCACGTTTCAACACAAAACATCATGTCTCACCACAAAACATCATGTCTAACCAGATAACAACAGATTTCACTACAAAACATCATTTATCACCACCAAACATCACGTCTCAATACAAAACATCACGCTCTCATCACAAAACATCACGTTTCGTTACAAAACACTATGTCTCACCAGACATCATCACGTTTCATCATAAAACATCATTTCTCTCTACAAAGTATTATGTTTCACCACAAAATATTACGTTTCACTAAAAACAAATCATATCTCACAACAAAACATCACGTCTAACTACAAGACATCACGTTTCACCACAAAACATAATGTCTCACCACTGAAAATCATATCACCATAAAACATCATGTTTATATGTTAAATATATAACTCACCTCCATTATTATAGCGTGACATATCCGCTTTATTAATGATTAAATCATGATCCGTGTCCAACTCCCAGAATTTGCAATATATAACATAGAAATGTTCATATGAAAAATAGTCCAGTACCTAATAGTAAAGAATTTACTATTAGCAATTTGGCTACAAAACTACACTATTAATGTCTGAAACATAATTTAAAAGAATAATATAACTCCAAACAATCCATGGGCAATCATCTCATTTGTTTCTTCAATAAATTCCAATATGTTTAACATGTATTCACCGTGACAAAATATAGACAAAGGTTGCAAGACCACCGAGATGGGGCAGGAGGACTTTGAAAGGGGCCTCCAGAAGCAATGACATGATTCTCTGGTGGAATTAACTTTCATAATGACGTCATATGGGCCCCCGTGTTGTTCAATAGCCCAGGACCACACAAAAGCTATCGGGGGGGGGGAGGCTAAAACGTTGTCACATGAAGAATAATGTCAAAGCGTATATGAAGTTCCCGCTCATTTTTGTGGTCAGCTTAGTATAGATCACTATGAGGAAAGAATGGCACATTTCCCCTACTACACACTTCATGTCATTTGTCCACTGCAAGTTTCAACAGTTTTCCTATTTCAACAGACTTACAGTTTTCCTCCACGAACGTTTGTATAAACAGATCAGAGAGATTAATGGGCGCAAGACTATTAACAGACGTGTACACCTTAACAACTGTCTCCTCCTTTATTATTCCCTTAATTAAAAGCTAATTAAACATGTCTAGCAACAAGGAAGCAGAAAGATCATAGTCGCTATACGTACCTATCCTTGCAACACGACTTTGCAACATTTATGATGCTAACTTCCTAGACAACCCACAACAAACAACAACATTGGAAATGTGGCTCAATGATGCTTTCGACTTAGTCTTCGAGTTTGTGATAGTAGAAATGTTTTACGATTATTAGCGGGTGAGATTAATGGAGAAGCTAAGAGGTTTACTTCATTAAAAAGTTGTGCAATCACTTTGAAAGAGCGAACGACTTTGAAAACAAAACTTTCGAAAATGGTATGATTTTCATTCTTAGAATTAGAGAATAAGGCAATTGCTGCAAGGCTCCTTAAATCAGAAAGTACTGCAAGATTTTCGGGCAAAAAGGTTTGTCTTAAACTGAATAACAACATAGTCTCAATTCACTCTTACACACTGCAGAATCATGCTGTCAGGTCCACTGAGAGCTTTTGTGGACTCCGGGGCAACTGAAAAAACCTGGGTTCCTGATGACGTCAGTACTAACTTTGAAGGCTATCTCCATTCACAAGACGAACATTTCATGGCTTTTCAGAGTCTCTCTCACATTTGGACTCAAAAATACTGTGCGGAAGTCAACACATACCACCTTACAATACAAAGATTGACAGGTCATTATGTCTAAAAAAAATTACCCGGCCCGGCGAAGAGGTGTGCATACAGTAGAGGTTGAAATGGCGTATCTTAAAAAGTGAAATTCAATAAGTAAATCATAGAGGCTATGGCGTATATGTAGTATATTTCCGTTTTGGTTTTGAACTGAAACTCCCCCAGTTAATGAAGCTATATAACACGCGTATAATGAAGCTTATAAACAACAACTGTAAGAATTTGTGATTTAATGCTTCTGTTTTTCTATCTAATTTATATTGCGTAGCAAATGCCCCATGTGAAGAACCCAAAAGTAATGTATTTACCTGATTGATGTCGTCCTCCTCTTCAAGAGATATCAGAACCTAAAAGTGCAATATCAAGCTTAACGACATTGTAAGAAATTCTTTGTTTATCAAAAGATCAAGGTAAGCAAACAAGCTGAAACCAATCGATACATGCAACAATTTAATATCGATATAATTTAGTTGGCTATTTTCCAGTATGATATGAAATGTCATAGTGTTAGGAACCACCAAGAGTACATAATCATTTTAGGGCAGAATACCCTCCAGTAATGCATACCTGCTGAAAATTGCTTCTTCGAAACTCAGGTAATGAAATCATTCCATTCCAAGAACGATTAATACTTAAGAAAATCCTTGATATGACCTAAAGAAAAGAGGTGCAAAAATCAATTCATATGCTAAAAGTATCGGATTGGATTGAAAATCCCCCTCCCCCCCTCCCCCTACTCAGCTATGGCGTACTTTCGAGTATAACTTACTGAGTGGTCGGTACCAGCAAAAGTTCATACAACCGCTTATAAAAATACCCCAATTATAACGTACTCGGTTATCACGTGCTTAAAGTTATACTCTCAGGTGCCAAGTAAACATCCCCCCGCTTATTAATTTTTTAATTTTTTTCCAACCCTCCAGACCTTATAAGGACTCCCCGTTTATTAATTTTAAAGAAAATGAAACTGTTTACAAACCCTTTATTTCATTTCTTTTCTTTGTTAGTACCATTCACGCTCAAACGTTCGAAAGTTTCGTTTAAAAATTGAATCATTGGATGTATCAAAGCAAGTGTCAATTGATAATTGATATCAATTGATATCAAAACAGTCAATTGGCTTTGGTCAAAACGACTTGTGTAATTATATTTTCTAGCATACTACTTCTAAGAAATGTCGCGAAAATTTGCTGCTGTAATGGCAACCTGAGAAAATGACCACCTGCTTTCGTTTTTCCCGCGCTTTATAATCATTTCAAGCTCTTTTTCAAATTCCGACCCACCTGTTTATTCTGATCCCCCAGTTTATTAAAATTCGAAATTTTTTCCACTTCCTGCTTATTAGGATCCCCAGTTTATTTGGCACTTGAGAGTAACGTAATTTCGGCTAAATCGTACTCAATTTTTGATTACGACAAATTCCCTGTCTTATAATGTACTTAAAGGGGTTTCTTAGTTTTCTCCCCTCTTAAAAACCGCCATGCGAATTATCGATGCCTTAACTATTATCCATTGCCATTTATCCTCACCCTCTGCTTCCTCTCCTTAATCCATATCTATTTCAATGCAAGGAAGCAGAAGGTGAAGATAAATGGGCCCTTAAGTACGTGGAGAGAAACTGCACTTGGAGTACCGCACGATGCCCTAAAAATCGCAAAATGGTTTCCAAACAACGATATGAAGCTGAACGAGGACAAGTGCCACTTGATGGTATTTGGAGACAAAAGTAACAATGTTTCTATAAAAATTGGAAGTACAAAAACAAACGAGAGCACTGAAGAAAAGCTGCTGGGTGTGATTTGCGACAAAATCTTAGCTTCAAACAGCAAGTCAAGTCTCAGTGTATGAAAAATGGATAGAAACTACTTGCTCTCTCTCTCTAGAACTGCGCCAATGAAACGAATAATGAAAGCATTCGTCTTGTCACAATTCAGCTACTGTCAGTTTATATGGATGTTCTGTGACAGAACACTGTACGAAAAAATTAAACGTATACACGAAAGGGCACTGCATATAACTTACAAAGATATGAGATCAGACTTTCCTACGATGCTGCTAAGAGACAATTCGGTCCCACTCCACAAAAGGAATAAACAATTGCTAATGACTGAAGTGTTCAAAAACTGAACCTCAGTCCTAGCTCTATGAAAGAAATCTTTGCCGAAAAACAGGTGCCGCCTTATGGGTTAAGAGGCTGCCCTAACTTAAACTGGCCAAAAGCACGTACTATGTGCTATGGCATAGAAACAATATTGTCTATAGGGTGTAGGATATGGCAGGCACTTCCCAACAGTTCAAATGGAGCAAATGGAATGGTGCATAATCCATCATAATAATATTGCATATTATATTGTAAATAGTTGGTGTTAATTAGTTATTACTAACTATAAATAAACCAACTGTAAATAAGCTTTATGATTATATGATATGATTATGATTATGATTATGATCAAAATTTCAAGTAATACTACTCGGTTTTAAGTGTATTGACAATATTGTTCTTGAAATTGAAAAAGTTTCCATTTATGTTGTAAACAGTACTAAGGGGTCAGTCATCTATAACTCTGGGTACCGGGGCGGGCTAGAATTGGGGAGGGAATGAAAACATTTCCAAGGTCACTTGACGGTATGAAACTTTGTGGATAATTTTTGAGGAGTATGAAATCCATTAAAGACAAAATCTGAAGAAAATCAGCTCAATGATTTGCAGAAGTCTATTGAACACTTCATTTATACGTATCTAGTTGTCAAAGTTTCTCCAATAGCAATTTTTCTCTGATTTCAGTTTTATGTGGTATACTGTCTTATTGTAGTGCTCCTATTAGCATTCATCTCAGCTGTTTGTTCAAATGAAATGTTTCAAGCACAAATCAACTTTCTGATGAAACTTCTCTATACCTTATGCAAAGAAATCTCACAAAAAATTATAATTCCTATATTGTGTACAAAGGCCTTTCTTGCAATAATTTATGAAAGTAGCAATTGCTACTTTAAAAGTAGCAATGAAGAAATCTACCCTGAAATCCTTACAGTGTAGATAGCAACTGGGGTGTGACACTGGTTACTTCTTTCTCAAGGGGGTATCAAAACTTTTGGACAAAAATTGAAGAGGTATAAAACTTCTGGCCACTTTGTAAATTTTAGCCCGCCCTGGTAGCCAGAGTTATAAATGACTGACCCCTAAGCTACTGGGGATTAATACAGACTCGAAACCAAAATTTGACCAGCATGCAGCAGAATTGTGTCAAAAAGCAAACAACAAGATCAATGACTTCTCTAGAGTATCAAAATACTTGAATGAGAAGCAGTGTCTTCTCTGTACAACTCTTCTATGGTGTCTCAATTTAACTACTGTCCGCTAATACGGATATTTTGTAGAAAAGTTGCCGACAACGATCTAAGGCTGCGTTTACAAGGGAACGGTTCCAAATGGAACCGTACCCAAAAAGGTACGGATGGGCTTTGCGTTTACACGGGAACTGATGGAACTGTTTCAAACAGAACTGCTAGCCGTACCCAAACGGGTCCACCTAGAAAGTAGGTTCCGTTTGGAACCGTACCAAAAAGTTCTCGTGTAAGCACCTAGAACGGTTCTCGTCAGGTACGCTTAGAAATGAGGCAATGGTAGGCTATAAATGTGGAACCACCTATCCGTGAATGCATGGAAAGAAACGGTTCTGCACAGAAAGGTTCCAAGACATCGTGTAAACGGGAAGCCTATCCGTACCTCTGCGGAACGGTTCCATATAGAACCGTTCTAAAGTCCTCGTGTAAACGCAGCCTAAATCGTACTCACAAGAGAGCGCTTCGAATTCTCTTGAATGATTTCAGATAATCTTATGACAGGTGGCTACAGAGAGAACAGGAATGCACGACTCATCAAAGAATCTTGCAAAAGCTAATGCAGTTTGTAGTACTCTAACACGACAGTATCCTTCCTTTTTGTGGGAATTGTTCCACGTAAAAGAGAACAGCTATAATTTAAAATCTAAGAACCTATTGGAGTTGCCTCAAACTAAGGAATCTACTTATGCCATTGATAGCTTATCATTCCGTGGTATAAAAGTTGCAGCTTCCGTGTATCAAGCTTTATGTAAAAACATTGGAATGGGGCGAATTGTCTATGTAAGATATGTAAATAGGACATTTTCGGAATTTGTTACAGTTATTATATATGAACATTAATCTTTTCATATCGATGTAATTTCCTTTATTTTACTTATTCATATTGTTATTTTGCTTAGGAGTTGATATTAATTAGTTCACGTTTTTAGAGCTATACAAAAAACAATAAACAATTCAAAAAACTTTTGAAACAATAATAAAAATACCATAATGTGGAATAAATCCATTTCTGCGCCCCAGGAGGAATCGAACCCATGAACACAAAGCCATCATGATCAGGAGTCCTGCGCCATTCCAATACACCACGGGGGCGCAATAAAATAGTTGTGGAACTCCAAGGTCATTAAGCCTTTAGAATCCAATTCACTCAAATGGGGCACAGTTTATGTTTGGGCGTTATGCCTTCTTCAGAATGCATACCACAACATGATCTTTTTGCAAAGACTGACATTTAGTACATATCATTATTATTATTATTATTATTATTATTATTATTATTAGTACTATTATTATACCAGAGAATGAAATAGTGTAAGGGTACCAGAGAATGAAATAATGTTCCTAACCAAGCGGATAACAAATATATGTACAAGACCGTCGTACTTTATATTTTGTCGAAGAAACAAAGAATGGACATCTCCTGAACTTTTAAGCTTTTAATGATATTTTTTTTTGTAAGAACACTTTGATCTGAACTGTGTGAGTATGCAGCCAATGCCCAATTTTGGAGAGTTGGCTGGATAGATTAACTTTTAGCTTATATTGTACTTTTTAAATTATTTTGAATGAAAGTTTCCATAAATGTTTAGGGAGGGTAGCCCTTCAGCCGTAGCTGCTTTTCAAGGGGCCCTCCATCTAAATACACTACAAAATAAGAATAAGATCCTACATAACGTAATTACATCAAGTAAAAGAGTTCTAACATAAATATAAAGTTATACTTGAAAAATTAAAAATACTAGTTAAAGGAAATAAAAATGGAATAAAATAAAGGAGACGACTGAAGTCTAGTGGCTCGCTTTGCTGGATCTGGGAGGCCATTCCAAAGTTTAGTACCCCAATACGAGAAGCTTTTCTGGCCAGTCGAGGTGTTTCTCTTTGATAGTGTAAGATCGGTGTCCGTACTCCTTAGGCTGTATGAGGGATTGGTGGAGTTTGCCACAAACAGGTCTGAGAGGTATTGTGGGGTGAGCCGATTTATTGATTTGAATACCATAACTCGCGATTCAAACTGTATCATATCATTAATAGTTTTCCAACCCAAACTTTCTATTAATGGTTTACTAGGGGCATCGTAATTGCTATCGGCGATGATTCGGGCAGCTCGATTTTGAAGTTTCTGTAGCTGGTGGATTTCGGCTGCACCACACACACCCCCACACAGAACAGCAGTACCGGAAGCTAGGATCAATGACACTGGTGTAGAGAATTTTAAGTGCATGGAAAGGAAGATATCTTTTTGCATATTTTAGCATACCAAGAGATCGTGAATTTTTTTTAGATGTTTCCTGAATATGCTTCTTCCAATCAAGAGAATTGTCAATGTGAACTCCTAGATACTTGGTGTTTTGAACAGCTCCCAGGGTTTCATTGCACATTTGGAGACAAAGTTGCTCATTTTTCTTTTCCAATGCAGCTTGCTTGTGCTTTGTTGAAATGGTCATTGACTGCGTTTTGGCTACGTTCCGAGATAGTATATTACCATTAAGCCATAAATCTAAAGCTTCCAGGTCCTTGTTTAATCCCTCATTTAGCTTAGAAACGCTATCAGCTTGGAAGCTTATACAAGTGTCATCAGTGTAAATATAAATTGTAGCATTATTGATGACCATAGGGAGATCATTGAAATAGATCGAAAATAGCAGTGGTCCAAGACATAAATCCTGAGGAACTCCTAGGCTTATACTTTGGACCCTGGAGTCGCAGCCGTTGACTCTTGTGAACTGAGAGTGCTTTGATAGGTATGACTTAAACCATTCTAGCTCGTGGCCCTGAACACTATAGTGTTCGAGCTTTTGAAGAAGAATCCCATGATCAACTGTATCAAAGGCTTTCTTTAAGTCAACGAATACGACCCCTGCATATTTTCCAGCATCTATACCATTTAGCCAATCATCAGTACATTTTAACAAAGCTGTTGTTGTAGAATGTTGGGCCCTAAAACCAGATTAACAGGATGCTATGAGGCCATTTGTGCTCATATATTCATATAGCTGGTTGTAAACTAATTTTTGAAAGAGCCATGATATTACAGGGAGAACTGATATTGATTTATAGTTCGATTTTGCGTTTTTATCTCCCTCTTTAAAAATGGGAGTGACTCTTGCAATCTTCCATTGGGCAGGGAAGACACCTTTTAGTATTGATTTATTAAAGATGCAACTTAGTGACTTGGTAATGAATGGTAGGGAAATTTTAAAAAAGTAACTAGAGATATTGTCATTTCCAGAGCCCTTTGATGTCTTCAAGTTACATATGGCATCCCTAATATGTGTGCACTCGACATCTTTAAATTCAAAACAGACGGCAGTTTGATTTACAGTGTATTTGCACGTCAGGAGAGGGTTTGAAGATTTCTCAACATTTTTTGCAAGATCTTCTCCCACTGAACAAAAATAATTATTCATTGTATTGGATATTTCCCTCTTCTCTCTGATTTCATTATCCCCATCTTTAATGTAAGTGATATTTGTGGATTTACTGCATTTATTTAAAAGCTTGCTAGTTATTTTCCAGCATTCTTTCATGTTAACTTTATTCTCACTGATCTTATTGATAAAATACTGCTGCTTTAGCAAAACATTAAGGCTATTCACCCTATTTCGAACATTCCTATAGTCTTCCATAAGAGAGGAAGATCTATTTTTAACTGCGGCTTTTTTTAATTTATCTCTTGACTTCATAAGCAGTTTTAGCTCCGTGTTTATCCATGGAGAGTTCCGACCTGAAACTCTCATTTCTCTTGTGGGAGCATGCTTTTCTATCACTGCAGAGAGGAGGGGTGACCATTCCTCAACCGCTACATTAACGTCATCAGTCTTACTAACAACCAGCTCCCAATCGATACTACAGATATCAGCCAAAAGTGCACTTTCGTTAAAACGCTGCACGTTTCCAGTTACAACCATCTTGCGCTCACTAAGTCCAGCATTTAGTTTGCATTTACAAAAGACAATGTAGTGATCACTCATTAATACCAAGTACCAAGTCTTGAGTGGGCCACTACAATTTCGAACAAATTCCCGTGCACCGGAAAGAATCGAAACCTTCTCGATTTAGAATGCTATCAATATAGCCGAGGTATAGCAGCAGGGAATGCATAAGGATAATAGTATTATTATTTTTTATTAGTATATCATTCTTCAAAGTTGGCTTTTAGAGGTAGTTTTAAATAATTAATGAACTAATTAAGACCAACTATCTACAGCAAAAGGAATACGTTACATTACATAATAATTAACAAACAATGCATCATTTGCGAAAGTCAGTACCATTAGAAAACATTCAGACTCAAGGAAGTTGGTTCACTTTTTAAACCTCTGTCTGTGCAATAAGCCGAGATCAAACACCACTAAGGTTAGATGTAAAGTAGATGTGAAGTGCTAACCACACACATCAAAACAACTAGGCTTTGTCAAGAACACTGTTTTATAAAATGTTAATGAGATATTGAATCAGGCTTCTGGAGGATGCCATGAACCACACACTTCTATTACCCAATCACCCTACTAACTAATATGTGCAGGCAATGTACCCTCCATGCAACAATTTGCTCACAAATCTGCTATTCTGTATATAGCACAGCAATGTGAGAATTATGGCCAGGTCATTTCCTTCACACAACTACCTACCAGTGTATCTATGCTGTATTAATTTCCTACTAAATGAAAAGTTAGTGAGCATTCAAATTAGAGCTTGAATTATGCTTCAAACCACAAGCATTTTGTATGATAAACAAGCCTACAGCAACTCAACCAATAAATAAGAATATTACCAATCAAATATACAATATCAACACATACCGTTGTAACATATCTGGAGTGAAATTCTGATGCCTCTTGTAGAAAATTTAGTCCAGGGTGTGTTTCAATTACATCCTTGAAAATAAAGTAACTCATGACTAGGAAAGCAGAGTAGAATGATAAATTATGAGAAACTGCTAAGTCAACATGATATTATTCATTAGAAGTACAGAAACAAACATAAAGTAAATAGCATGCTTTGGGAAATATTTGCAAATAACTTGAAAAATTGCATGTCAAACAATGTTTAATCAAGGGTATGCAAGAAATATTATAGTTCTAAGCATTAGTTAGAAAGCTCAGCTTAGACAAAAACTTGAGAATAAAAATCTTCATGAATATCATTGTGAGAACAAGAAATCAGAAAGAACTGTTAAGTGTACAATTAATTCATCATCCACACAAACCAATGCTAATACATGATGCTACATGTGCCAGAGCCATGTTAAAGAAAGATTATCCCAGGATATAAATTGACAGAACCATGTTTTACACATATTGAACTATAATAGTAAAAGAAACTTCAAAGAACTTGCATCATCTTCAGCTATACCAAAAAGGAGCAAAAACAGACTTAACAACAAAATATTGAAAACACTGTACAGTCAACTCTGGCTACAGTCACTCAACTTATAGTCACACTGTGCTTTATAGAAGATTATGTCTTACACATGGCAAAATATATTATCAATAAAATAACAAGTTATGTAATAGTGGCAAATATACAAAACATATCAGGAATGATGCAGTAATATCTATTTTATAATCTCCATATACCTGAACCAAGCCAGTAAAATCTTCTGGTTTCAAACAGGGATTATCTGAAGGAGCTATGAGTTTGAAAAGTCTTGATGCTTGGTCATGGCAAGTATCTGTCAAGCTGAAATACAATTTATCTTATCATCACTAGATGAACAACTAAATGGTAAAGAAAAAAGTACAACATGACAGTTATATTACATGAGCTTGTGAAATCACAAGAAATCACACAAATAAATACTTTCCAAAGCTGAAGGCAAAACCCACTCAACTTGCACGTCAAAAACAAAGCCTTATTATGAGAAGTACATGATGTTACTTGCATATCATAACCAATGCAGAGAATATGATGAAATAGAATCTTATTCATTTTCTACCACCTAGGCTGCTACTTGAATGAGGAATATACTAGATAATGCATAACTGCATCCAATATGATAAGAACAACATTAATAATATCACAACTTCCAGATGGGTCAATTGAAAGTTACAAAAATCTTTGCTATGGCAACACCATGATACTTAAATCAAAGTCCCTCAGCCTTATACCTTCTGTTTTGAATGCCCTTAGATTATGCACAGAAAAGCTATACAAAAATTATATTTCCATACATGTATCAAAAATTTGCTCTCAAGCAGAACTTCAAACAAAACTGGTGGCCAGGTACATCCCAATACAAAATGTGGTCACTGCCCTTCCCTCCCCATCATGGACAGCTATTCCTGTATTAATGGTTAGTTTTAAATAATATGCTCATCAAACAGATATGCTCTATATAACTATATAACCATTTATAGAAATACTGTCCTCATTGATTTTTGACATACATCATAATCAAAAGTGAAATTTTCCAAATACAGTTTAAACCTTTTGGGTTGCGATCTCAATCTCAAGGTACTTTTAAGTTAATTTCTGAGATCACAAAGTTTTGAGGGAGCAGAACTTGGAAGGTTTGTTGTGTATCCATTGTACGCTGGATACACGATAAACCTTCCAAGCTCTGAAAATCTATATGCATAAGATTCAACTGCTATGTTGAAGCAGTGTGATGTATACAAACATTAAGGAATATAACTGTTGGTATCAATTACTTACACTTCAAATACAATATGTGCATTACCTCGTACTTATCCCTCATCTATATAACCTTCCTTAAAAATGAAAATTCCAATAAATACACTGGAATTCATCTTATAGACATTCACATAGTAGCATATAGGATAAGCTCAGTTTGGTTAGCATAGAAATGCTGGCTTATGCATTCATTGTCACTAAGAACATTTACAGATGGTGAATACTGCACTGTGTCTACATACAATTAATATATAATATATATTAGATAACTATTTAATAAATGCATATATTAAATGACTCTCACCCTTCCCAAACATGAGAGAAATCATCAAATGTAACAAATCCCTTCTTTGATCCCCCACATGATGCAAACAGTGGATACTTCCAATACAACGGAACTCCAAGTATCTAACAACAAATGAAAACAAACTGATTGTCTAAGTGAGTCTCTTATGACAATATATGATTCTGGTCTTCTTTAACTGGCAGGTGGAAATGAACCCTTAACTAGTATAGATGTTACCAGGATATATAAATAAATAAGATGCTGCCAGTTTAAAACGAAACCCAATTAGTAGAAGTTTCATTTAGTACAACGAGTTATGTACCTAAATACTATATAAAAAGGACAAAAGGCAATGGTAAATAAATGTAATAGCAATCTAAAATATCATAATTGAAAAAGGAGCAACATATACCAAAAGGATGTCCTGCAATGTCTGATATCTATTTTACAATGCAAATAAAATTTGGGAATTCAATCCCTGTAGAAGTGCAAGTTTCAAAGACTGTCCAGTCGATCACTTATGACATTTTTGCAGAATCTATTTACTGTAGCCTATCATATCATAACGAAAGTGCTTATGTTCGGAACCTACCTGCACTATATCGATGAATTGGGAAAGATTCGCTTTGCCGTTTGTTAACTTTGCAAAAATCCCACCGATCAGCCTAATTTTTGCTTTTTCATCAACAAAGTCATCACCTGGCCTGCCGAAAGGGAAGAAGAATTGTGGAAGATGTCTGGCACATCCTGGTACAATCCCTTGTCTTTTCTGTTTTGCTCTTCTGCCACTAGATGAGCTTCTCCTTAAAGACTGTCCATCTGTCTGTGACGATTGAGAGGCATGAGACAAAGTTCTTCTTCGTGGGCTAAGCGTTAATTTCCCAGGTGGGGTAGATGCCAATGGAGGTGTTGCTGGAGGTGATGCAGGCCTTGTTGCTAGTAGACCAGCATTTGTATGGGACTTGGTTGATATCCTAGGGCTAGATGGCGGTGATCCACGATCTTTTATCCAATAAAAATCATTCTGCAACTGTTTTTGTGTGTCTGGCTTCAAAAACCATTGGAGGAATAGCTCATCTGCCTTCACCTTGAGCAAAGGCGTCAGTTTATTCATTTTGCCAATCATTTCGTATAAGTCGATTCAAGAAACCTGAATCGATTTTGTCCAAACGTGGCGATTACCGTAACTTTCTCGATTTAGTCCAAAAGTGTTTATTGCAAGCTTCAGTTCTACAACTGAAAAATGCAAGCCTGCAACCTCATATGAAAAGTATAACAACAAACAGAATATTGCGAAGATTCTATTCCACCCAAACTGACATGCTCTGGGAAGATCTCGCGATTATCGATCATTTCCATACTTCAGTCTATCAAGCACTGTGTCCTTTATATTAACCCAGTGAGAAACTGTCAGCTATAAACACCGGTGAAATTGCCAGTAAAAGGCAGTTCACAGTTGGTCAGCTAAATGCGGACGTAGCAAGTCAGAGGCAGACGTCCCGCCTAGGAGGGTCACATGCGATATATGGATGGGAAACACTTAGGGATAGCTTTTCACCTCATGAATTTGAAATGAGAAAATAAATAAAGCAGATGTCTACAATGCTTGAATAAGAAGTTGTATGCAATTTTCTTTGGCTCTTCTATAAAGGTGACTCCGTAAACTGTTAGGGAGCTGTCATTTTTAAGTCTGGGTAGAGGGGTGGAAGAATTTTTGGAAGGGTATTAAATTGTTTGGCTTTTTTATATTGAATTAACACATATGTTTGCTAATTCATAATAGGTTATCAAATTGCTTGAATACACCCCCACCATAAAACTTGTTATTTGAAATAATTAGTAAATGTTCTTTTCCTTGACACCCAGATTGTTTTTTATTGCTCTAAAGTTCTTCATCCATATTCGAGATTAATAGTTCTATAATCTCCAGAGGTTTTCTCAGTCTTCTAATATGAAGCATTGGAATTATTTCTGCAAAGTTTTTCTCATTTAAACCTTCTTCCAACACCACAATGCCAAAATCTCCTTTTCCCACCATTTCAGACAACTCGCTAACATTGCAACAAATCATATGGAGGGCGAAACATGAGCTATTAAGTAAATGGGCTGCCATATCTGTTGCTTTCTTTTCTCTTTTTCTCCTTCCAATCATCCTATTTTCTATTGTCATACCCATGTCCTCCATCCACTTATTTCTTCAGAACAAAGAAACATGCGGATGCAGGACACGAGTAGCAATATCATTAGCGTATGAAATATTTTTCACTTTTTCGATATGAAAATGCATATATTATTAAACTTAGCAAATGGAATAGGAAACTTTTTCCTTTTTTCCGTAGCTCCCTTAGTAACTTGTTGAATTAATCACTAGTTTCATCGTGAAAACGTTTATTTGATGGGTGGTATCCGCAGTTTTACCTTTCTGTTCATATGACCAGTTGTTATTGTAAATGGGCAGACTAGTTTTAAGTAATTTTTATTCTCTCTTTGAATTTTATGTGTCTCAAATGTTTTAGATGGTGTATTTTACGAATGAAGCATCGAAGAAAATACCTGTTACTTGTGGAGTCCCCAAGGATAATTGCTGGGGCTACTTCTTTTCTCGATTTACACCTTGATTATTAAGGACCTTGTTCATGCATGATGCAATTTGAATTTCCATCTGTATGCAATTTATACAGAGTTATGCATGGCAGCAAACAATACCTTAACCGAACAAGCGCGTTTTGCAGAGAAGCTGGAAGTTTTCGATGGTGACCAGCATGAATGAATGGTATAAAATAGCTTGAACCACTACAGATAACATTGTGAGAACAAAGAACCAGATCAAGTCTGCAATTATTTCTTCATTCAGACAAAGCAACTTTGATAAGTAGAAATTCTGCTATAGATGATATTTCCCTTTACAAGGTTCAAATCAGGAGAGACACGTGAAAATGCACTCACTTTCCTGTTCGTTTTCTGGTAGAGGGTTTCACATGACAATAAAATTCCGGCTGAGAGTCACTAATGATTGCCATCAATAATGCCTTGGCTTAGAAATAAATAACAGGAATAGAACTGGTACCTGACAGATCCTTGCAGTCTCACAACAAGCATTCTCAAAGATTGCAGTACTTAGATGGAAGTGTGTTATATTCCAAAATGCATGTTTATTTTGACAAATGACTTTTCATAGCACCGACAGATGGAGCTTAAGAGACCGGTCATTAATTCTTCCAGAGGAGAGGTGGGAGACATCTAGGAAGGAGGACAAACATTCTGTACACCCAGAGGGAGAAGGAGTGAAACATTAACAGCATTTTAAAGGAGTATGGGGTTTCTTCTGTAGTTCTGGACTGGGGGCTAAAACTTTCACGTAAATCTAAGAGGGGGAATGAAAACTCCATCAAATATATGAGAAAGTCTTCCATCCCTTCTCGGAAAGAAATTAATGACCCGACCCTAAGTAATGTTTATCGCAATTGGTTTCATTCTATTCCCATGATAGTTCCATGGTAGCTTTCACGTTTGTGTACATTTTCTTTGCAGGTAAATTGCTTTGACGAGAGCAAGGGTGATTCACTTTCTTGAAAAGTACCAGTGGGAATCCGTGACTTTTGGTCTCATCAGCTTCAAATAATTGACAAAAACCTGCAGAAGCTTAAATACGGAGTGGCGTAGATTTTTGATAGTATGCAACGACAATGATACAATTTTCTGAATTCTAGTTTAAAACATAGTCTGAAAAGTAAGTAAAGCAATATTGATTTAATCTTTTTTCAACAACAATAGAACTTTATAGAAACTTCTGCTTAACTCCTTGGAAACACAGACATCCAAACAAATTCAAAAGATTGTCAACAAGGGATGGAAAATGGAGTAATGGAAGCAAATACATCATGCAAATGGTCAAATGCGAGGAGAATGACAGAAATTTTTCACCAGACTAATATAGCAGCTAGTCCATTTTCAGAATTTTATATGCACCATAGACATAAGCAAATATGGCAGGAATTTGAGAATATAATGCAACATCCGATACCAGGAATTTATGTGTTTCCATCGCTCAAGTCGTTGCAAGTATGGCATGGAGTACTGTTTGTAAAGACAGGCCTATATGCCGAGGGAATATTTCATTTCTTAATCATTCTAGATGACGAGTACCCATACTCAAAGCCTGTCATACGATTCACTAGTAATATTATCCATCCTAGGATAACTAAAAAGGGTAATTTTAATGTTTCATGTTCTATGTCTAATGACGGCAAAGGAGGAATCTCGAAAGTACTAGACTACATAAGAAGCTGCTTCATAAATGTGGATATTGAGGCAGATTGTACAAACAATGCTTCATACTGCATTAATCAAGGGAGCAATGATTATAAAGCATTGATACGAGGTTGTGTGCTTGAGTCCTTATATGACTTCGAGGAGCGAGCTGTGATAACATCCAGAGCCAATTTGGAAATCGATAATCCATTTGATGCCACTTTGCTGTCTGACAAAAGCTACCAATCGATAAAGGAGACCATATTAAGTCAAAGTGATTCAAATGCTGATAAACGAGGCATGCTATATTGGACTAGAAGTGCAATTGGAAGAGTTTGGGATAATTTATCTTAGCAGCAAAATTATTAAATATTTTAAATGATACAAGAAGTGTAACAGTTTCTCCAAGAAACTTTACTTTTACACTTTATTAAAATTTAGCACTGACATCTAAGAAATGCTATGCAAAGGACGTTGCGTGGCTCGATCAAGATTATTATTGAGTACTCATTTGCTGCCTGGAAGACAATAGTTTCCCAGCAGTTAATTCGATTTCAGAATTAAACCTTCATTCATAATAAACTGCGTAATTCATAACATTTAAAACTGCCTGTTTTCCATATGATTGGAAGGCTGCTGCTGACTCAAGGACAGCCACAATCTTTCACCAGCATTTCACAGTGATCCTTGCGTAATGTAGTTCCCACAAGATGGAGAGGATCGCATAGTCCTGTAGTTAACATATAAAAGCAGTCCTTTTGTGCAATGATGTAAGCAGTAAACGAGAACAAGAATTCTTGTATTCTTATGTCAGTTGACTTTAGTCGGTGCCACAGTTGAATTTCTAAATTTTTATTCAATGAGGTGCTATGTGCCTGCATCACAGATTAGAAGTAAGGTCTTTCATTTCCAGATCCTTCCTGAAAGCAATTCTAACATTTGAATACCCCTTTCCTATCTCCTGTACTTAAGCAAGCAATCTATTACTAGCAGTTGAATGTCTTGAATCTATCTTTTTAGACACAGCTATGTTTTCTGCAAGCACAATCACAACTTTGAACTTTTTTCATGAACTCAAGGTCACCATATTATGTTGAAAATCAGAATAAGCAATAAATAAATCATTCCTACGTTAGTGAATAGAAAAATGCGAGTTGACTTGAGAGGGGTACTGGACATTGTCTTATGTGGTTTCAATTACAATATACTCGTACTCGGCAAAATGGTATTTTCGTGTTGGTAGTTACTAACAAATGAAGAGTTCTTGTTGACCAAATTCTTTTCACGTACAGAATAACAATGAATAGCTTTATGTGAAGACATTGAATTCTCCAATAACTATTATACCGTTTAACCCTATCTATACGTTAATGTACATAATCAATGATTTGGCTTTGATGCTGAAGCAAATTAAGTTTACATGCACAATTACATATGTTGATGCAGAATTCAAATTGTATCAAAACACTGCTGTATATCTCAATATATTCATCAGAATCAAACATTCTATTAGCATATAACGCAATTATATTAACAAAAATAGAGCAATACCAATGACGTAATGAAAATGGAAAACTCTACGCAGTGAAAAAGAAGCAGCATAATTGAAACGTGGAAGTGAAAGGACGGGAAATGCAAGATATCATGTGAGAAAAGGCTCTTGGAAAGGGTGATATCTCTCGCCCGATCAAAAGGGAAAATGAAAAAAGCAATGGAATTAATCAACGAAGTATGACAAAAGGCCAGTATATTAATAGACGTAGATTAAATACATTTGTTGAAAAGATAAAGCCAACAGCATTTCCTAAACACTGTACTATAGTTGATCTTTGCTTTATTTTGAGAAGGCTGTAATATCTAGCTCTTTCAGCTACTTTAGGTCATTCTGTGCATGCCGAATTCAGGGACGGAACCCCTAGTTTAACGTTCCAGAAGAAGGACGGCGGAGTGAGCTGTTTTATCCCTTTATCTATAAAATCGCCCATCCAGTTGCGGACATAACACAGCCAAGCCTAACTTCAGTTAGTTAACAGAAACTAGTTGAGTCGACTGGCAACTCACCGCACGCACGTACATAGAGAGAAAATTGTCAATGGAAGAATCTCGAACAGCAAAACAAACCAAGCCACTCAAATGAAGAAAAGCAATGTGCTTCTTCATAATATTAAGATCCTTGGGTGTGAAAGTGCTTACCTTTTAATAATTGCCAGAATCTCTAACGCATCCTATCCTTCCCTGGACGCCTACTCTTGAGTCGCGAATAAACGTAACCCTCCCCTTATCATTTTTTTGCAAATAGCCACTCAGGACATCCTTACAGCAGTCGGTCCGTTTATTATTTCAGATCTGCAATTCAATCGAGTATTAAGTAACGTGGGAAAAAGGTGTTTTTCATTCTGTCTACAGAGCTAGAGCAATTTCCCACCACCCCAGTTTATTCCAAGCCCCTTCCTGTTTATTAGATTTTTAATTTCCAATCCCCACTACTCCAACTCCCCGTATTTTTGGAACTTAAGAGTATAATAATATCAACACGAATGTATTCAAAAGATACTTGATGTCCTTCCTCAAAAAATATCTGAAACAACCCATCAAGGGAAATCAAGACCCAATTTAAACATGTGATTACAAGTGTCGTAATGATTATACCCGAGTCCAGAATGGATTATAGTGCTACCCATATATTGAAAACCAGGAAAATAGAATCAAGCAAACACCAAACATAACCGAATCTCAATAAAACAAGATATTCACCTTACACCCCTTATTTGTGGCGTTGGAATGAAAACTTAATCAGCCACAGGCTTACACACATGACATCTTGACTTCTTTCCGCAATGACTCCTTCTGTTATAAAGGCATGAACCATGGGCTCTGGTAACGTCTCCCTGTGCTCACCTGAGTGGGGCGACATAAAGTGGAGATCCCTATGATCTTTAGATTGTTGAGCGCTGGATGGTGGCTATTGCTAAAGGGTGCCTTGTCTCCCTCTCAAAGTTAGCTGCTCTATCTGTACTGGCTGGAAAATTCCCCTTAACCTATGTACGCTACGTACGTGCTCACTAAGAAGTGACTCCTCACAGCTTCTGTCCTTTAACCATCTAGTTAACTTACTAACTCAGTCCCTAAGTTGACGATCTTCAGATCATATCCTACGAATATCAGGTGGGTGATATGATATTGGTATTTCCAATTGTGACTAATGATCTGTATGTAGTTGCTCATAAACTAACATGTCAAATAACCTGATTGTTTTATGTATTAAAAAAAACTTGAGATCGTTGAAGATGAGATCGAAATTTAGTTCTAAGGGACTTTTTTCGGTTAGTCTTGAGTTCATGGTTCATATGAACGCATGCATAAAGGTAAAAGTTAGCCCCATGTACAATTCCGTAGGGTGGGGAGTGCCTGAGAGAGGAAACTTACCTACACCAGGCACCCAATTCCTACTGAGTGAACTGTGAGCAAGCTCCAAATTACGGCCAGATAGTTCGCCTCGAACCATCAATCTTTCACACAGCAGTAAAGTGCTCTTAACACTCACCCATTGAAAAATGCATATAGTGTGTCAAGACTTACTTCTATAATCTCACTTTTCTGGTATTGCACAACATACATCCTTGCTTCTTGATCGTAGAGCTTATTGTAATATTGAAAAACAGATTTTCCAGTTCAAATTGCATGTTTGCATTTAGAACTATCGTCGGACGAATATATCAAGTGGCTTGTAGAAGCACTGCACCTGCGTCAATTAAAGTACGTTACAGTAGATGTATTCTGTCATTTGCAGCTTAGACTCTCAGTGCTTGAAAAAGGATTAGAAATGCTTTCTCTTGCTTATGTGCAACGTCAGAGGCTCCAGGGGATACGAGGTAACCGATAGTGTTAGTTCTCAGGGTATCAATAGCATTTATCACGGTTTATCGTCGATTCACAACACACGCAATGTAGATGAAGATTTAGGTGTCAAGATGAATCAAAGTACTGTATCAGTAATTCGCCATTGTATTATCTATTAAGCTGTCGACCAATTACCGCGATTACTTCCATTATTTTAGGTTCTTCCTTAGGAATAAGATTGCTTCCTAATTTCATCATACCATCTACTGTATTGGTGCAATATGTATACATAGCTGTCAAGGAAAGTGAGAGAAGAGGAGGAAGAACAAGAGGTTCGAGATCACTCCTCAAGATTCAATGGCGGGGAAACAAGTTGCCTAGCCAAGCCATTGTAGCTAATGTTAAATTATGTTGTAATAAATATCACAGCTATAGCTATGAAGACTGTCTCTCTTAGATATCTCATTTTGGAACAAAGACCACTCGCATCGCAAGGACTTGATTGGTTCATCTTTGGCTGCCATTGGTGTCCATTTCATTACGTTTAAACTATCAGAAGTAAGGGAGTAAGGTAGTGCAAGTGACGAACATTTTCAGGAAATATAAAACAGCATGCTCGTATCAGAGGAAGGGGGGGGGTGGGAGGTGGTTGGTTAAAACAAAAGCAAGAATGCTAAAGGAGGGATTACTGTACCATTAAAAATATTATAGACAATAAACTCTTGGAATCAGAACAAACAAAAAGAACGATACCATAAACAAATCAAGTCAAAGGCACATTAAGAAACACAGTCCAAATAAGACAAAAATAAGATTGTCACGGCATTTTCTGCTTTAAAGGCTTAACATTCCAGTAGTATATCACTTGACCCAGAAGGGTGCAGTTTAGAGCACAGGCAACCACAAATTGCACCAAAAACAATTTGTCATCTGTTTCTTGAAGTGTGGTGAAGATCCTAGCTAAACTGCCAGCAAACAAAAGAAAAACAGTAATCGCTGACAATTGACCAGTGTGACCATGTTGAAAATTTGCAACAATCTGCAACAGCTATAAAAAAGAGAGGCCAACTTAATCTTCATTTGAAAAAAGCTCAGCAACGAAAATAAAGACTTCTTTGAGTGAAACAGGAATCAAGTCGAACAAAATATGGTGGACATGGGGTACCAACAGACAAAGCAAGAAAGAGCAATGCACGGAGATGCAATGAATAAAATCGGTATAACAAACAGAGTTACTGGCTAAGGAAGCTCTCTCTCTTAGATCATTGTTATTCTCTAACATTCAGCTAACCCGACATGTGATAGTAAAGCACATCTACATTGGTATTCTGTAAGCTGTCATTAGCAGGTCAAATAGGTTCGTACAAAAATATTTTCTTCAACCTGAGCTGCTTATACAAAAACAATTAAGCACAAAAATAAGAACGAAATAATTTTATATGCTTAATTTACAAACCATAATCCGACACAAATACAATGAGACTAGCCCCCTTGACTGACCTGGAGATACCTCGCTATCATATGGGATATTTCAGCCCGTTTCGTCTATGTCGTGTACTCACGTGACGCACTGTTTTATTGTTTAAACAAGAAATCGCGCAATAGAATACAACACACTGCAAGTCAGTAAACCGGGCTGGAGCAATCACATGAGAAAATCAGCCCACTTTGACGGGATCTCGGTTCAAAAAAGCGAGATTCCATTTTACCTAAGAGAACTCAGAGAAACACTACTACAATCACAACTGTTTCTTGTCAACCAAACATTAATAAAAAGCCACATGAGATATGGAAACTTGATATGGGGTCGTCTGCCCGAAAACCTCTCTTTATTGAAGAAGATCCAGAACAGGGTATTTTACTTCAATGAATCAGCCCCACTTAAGGATCAGATACCACCCAAACGATTAAATGTTGAGAAGATTGTCACATATGACCGGGCCATAATGGTACACAAGATCCTCAAGAAAAAGTGCCCAGAAGATCTAATGGGAAAGTTTACAAGGAGAACTCAGATCTCAAAATACGAAACTCGTAGAATAAATGATCTCCAGGTACCAAAACCACGGTTGAACTAAAAAAAAATTTTACGTACATCGGTGCAAAGATCTGGAATGATATCCCAAACGCCATTAGAAATGTGGAATCTACTCACTTTTTCAAGCACAAAATGAAAACCCACTTCTTGGGTTAATAAATGAAACAATACAGAAATAAGATATCCCCTAACATGACCTCCCAGTAGAACGGTCTAAAGTTTATTTTCTGTTTATTTATGCTTATTTTGATTTCTATGTAAATACCTTTATCTATGTAACTATGTAACTGAATGAGTATCATGATGATAATGATGATAAAAAATGATGACCGGCCCAGCTCGCTCATCATATGATAGCAAGTTGCGTTTTAACACCCTTTGATAACAAAGCCGAGATCTCGGCAAAGCGGGCCGGCCCGGCTTACCGAGCTCATGTGATTAGGCCTAAGAATAACAACGATAAGACGAGAAGCAAGATAATATGATTTTTCCATAGTTTAAAAAATAGAACGTAAAGTAACTAAACTAATTTAACCAATTACGATTACTGGGTACAAGAATATTAATTAAAATCACAATGAGAATTAAAAGAGGAAAATTTCAAATGCAAGAAGAAGGAAGATTGCAACCTTAAACCCGCATTTCAAATTTCACAAGAATAAATGCTGAAGCAGCTTACAACCATAAACATGAATGCAATTGTAGGTATAAAGTAAGAAAAACGTGAGCTAATATGTGAAAAAAGTTTCTTAGTTCCAAAGCAGGGTATGTACAGATTACTCTTGCCCAATGGTTTTATTTCATTCATTGAACAAAAGGTCTTGAGACCACTGTTCAGACTGACGATTTCATATTGCATTCCGCTACTATCACTACACGTAACCACTGATAATAGATCAATGTTACTGCCACTTGATTCTCGACGTAGGATGTCAACCATCTTCTGTAGTTTTTCATGGGTGCTTATGCCATTTACTAAGTCGTTTGTTCCTAAGTCACATGCAAAACTACCACGCCAGGACTTTTCCACAAAACAGACATAATGTGATCGATCAGATCTTCAGTTGTTGCTCAAGGATGGGAGCGCCTATTTACACAGTGTCATCTTTCTGGACAGAACTATTTCGTTTTTTCCAATTAGAATCGAATCTTGAACGATGGTTACCCATTATTTCTCTTTTCAACCATCTCTGTTTCCCTTGATACTCTGGAATCTTGGCTTGTGCAATGGTGTTGTAAACTATTGGTCAAAAGAATTTCTGTGTTTAAGTTTGGTGTTGTTGCTCTAACTTTCAGGAATCCTTATCCTACCTCTGTAATTCTTACTCTTTAATGTAGTCATGATCGATCACACTATTTTTACCAATTGTATTTTCTTTGATTTATTTATTTTGGATTTTCTTTCTACGCTGATTTCCCATGCATTCAGTCAACAAGAGACACTTTCCGTCCTAATCTTGTTCCCGAACTGCTGATAACCATATTTGCCCTCCGAGCTTACTGTTTCTATGTAAACAAAAGTAGAGGGGGAACGCCGAACGCAAGAGAAAACAATGTCGGTCTGAACTCAAAATATACGGACATATGGCATCAATCTTTCTATTTGATTTGATTAAAGGAAAGAAAGAAAAGAAGTTATACGTAATCCTTTTAGCTATGGAACTGTTTTCCTCCTGTTTTTAACAACACAATGGAGTTCAAGGATCGAATCTATTTGAATTTGAAACTCTCTAACAGCGTCATTCACATGACGTAAATCTGTTGAACTAAGAATGAGTTTTGAAATAGTTTTTAAATTGAGTCAAAAGCAAAACAAAAAATGTATACTTTTGAAAAATTGTACACCCAAGCCATGGCGGCTTAGGATTAACTACTAACACACAATTTATGACATCAACAGATCCATGTATATATATTTTTTTGTACTCTTGTAAGGCGACTGCTTCACTTTTAATATCCCATGTCAGAGGTGGCAGCATGCTACAATGCTTTTTGGGTTTCTCAAGAATCAATTTAATAGTTGATGCAGGATGCATACTCTGCCTTCCGTTTATAATTTTGCCAAATAGGGGTGCTGTGATCCGGTTTGATTGCTCTTGATACCAGCTTTCACTGCCACTTTGGTTCAATGTTTTCAAACAAATTGCAATAGCTTCATCGTTTGAAACTCCAACATGTACTACAGTTTCCTGCATTGACTTATTATCACAAGAAGGCTCTGAGCAGCTTGGCATATCTTTAAAAAGTGTTTTAATGGTCTCTTGTCCTTTTGTGTAAGTGCCACATGTTTCCTACCTTTGTTTGTTTTTTCAAGTACATGATGTATCAAAATGGAATGATGGCACACAGCTATTTGATTCAATTGCACTACGAAAGAGAGTTGCCTTGCCCAACCTTCTAAGGTTATTTGTAAGATCCCTTCTTCTTTGAAACGATATGCAAATGGCGGTGTTGCATAAAATTCACGTCCCACTAACAATAGGCCCTTTATGCTTCATTCCACCTTCTGCCTTCTCAAATAACAAATCCGTAAACTTGACAGCTATTTTGAGTGCCATATTGGCAGATCATGGAACATACCATTTCCTTGCAACCTAGGTACTGGCAGAACATGGAACATACCATTTCCTTGCAACCTGGGTACTAGCAGATGATGGAACATACCATATCCTTGCAACCTGGGCACTTGTCATATCAGCAAGTATTTCCTTAAGATCCTTATTGGCAAATTCTAACGGGGTGTAGAGAAGGGTAGCAACATGTTTGCAACAACCCAATTGGCCAGCTTTACAGTTCCATTTGGCTTCATCCACTTCACCACTGATCTCATCCAAGTGAACATAGAGTATATTGTATGTTCTTCATAGATGCATGTACCTATCATTTCACAAGGAACAGCTTACACTTTGCATTCACGTTTAGCTTTACGAAGATGTTCCTGAAATAACCCTCTTTCCAAAGTTAGCATCCTACTTTTTGTTGCTGAATGCTTTCGGCCCAGTTGATCCTATGGGGACGGTACTTGATCCCTAGATCAGGTGGTTGTCCAGAATTTCGTTTGTGAAAACTGGTAAGTATTCCAATTTTCTCACCCAACCCATTTCACTATGGATTTTCTTCGTTAGCCTAGCATCACCATTATCATCAACATCGTCAGCTTTCTTAGGCCTTTCTCCGACTTTGCTTTCTTCTTCACAGCTATTCCCCATGCATGAGTTTTGAAAAAGGCTAGAGCTGTGATTTTCTCTCAAAGTATGAACTGATCCGTTTACATTTTCCATGACTTTCCAGTGTAAGTGCGAGTAATAGTAGAGCAAACCAAAGGAAAACTAATGATTTCGTACTGAAAACAACATACGCGTGACCACAAGTCCATACATGCATTGCACACCGCGGCAGTAATTACGCATAAGGTCTATTCATTCACTGCTTGAAAAGAGGATTTTGAATAGGATCAAGTACGCAACAGATGCCTTATTACTGAGCTGGTGGTTGTGGAGCCTAACAAATACGACCTTTTCTAAATAGAGTCAAAATTAAAACATAAATTGTATCCTTTGATTGAACCGTCACAGTGGGAAAAGATTGAGGGTCATCGTAATCTCACTATGAGACACACCTACAACTAGTAAACCTTTACAAAGGAAGTACAAAGTAAGTACAAAGTAAGTAAGGTTCGCCGGAACCAAAGCATATAACCTTAGATCAAAGGAAATAAGGCCTAACTTGAAAGTAGACTGCTGAACTCCGGTGGTACAATGATGATATATACACGCACGCACGCACGCACGCACGCACGCACGCACGCACGCACGCACGCACGCACGCACGCACGCACGCACACACACACACACACACACACACACACACACACACACACACACACATATCCAACTACATCAACTAGAATAATATAGTATTCACTGTTACCTTGCTGCCAGCCATAATTACAACGCAACATGCTTGTAACTTTTCCAAGACATTCAATGGTGTCATGCCTGAACAAAGGATGTAGGCTGACAATATATAGAGTGGCAAAAAAATTATTGTCCGTGCTGAATTTCCACTGAAGTAGAAGAATAGTACAACAAGCGTTGCATCCTGTAAGCTCATCAAGAATGATTCACCCCATGCACTAAGAGAAAGATATGAGTGAGTTATAAAGTTATACATATTCATATAGGCATATATTTACTATTATTTCATGTATGCTTAAAGTGCATACCTATAATACAATATTCTATACACTGCACAATTTAAAACCTATTGCAACATACTGTAACCTAGTCTATACCAATGAATGCTTAACGACGACTTAAAACTATCAACATTGTCTGTAGTACGAACTTCCACTGGAAGACTGTTCCAAAGACTCGCTGCAGCATAGGCAAAGTTCTACTACCTAATGTTTATTCTTGAAATGAGTAAACTTGTTTCTCAATCTGACGGTCCTATTTTACTACGCATTTACCTCTCTACCATGTCTCCTAGGTAGATAGGTGCCTTTCCTATTTAGCACTTGAAGGTAAGCAGCATAACTTTCAACCATGTGCGTTGATTAACGGGCAATCAAATAGTACTGTGCGCTTAGGGTAAAATTTCGATCACAGCAACACAACAAGAGCAGCTACAGGTCAGCCAAGTTCCAGTTTGTCAACAAGAGGCTGTGGCATACCACAAATCAGAAATCGACAGTAATCAAAATTGCTTGTGATGAACGCAAGAACAACAGTTGGGACTGCATCGTTGGTAAGGAGCTTCCGTAAATGGTTGAAGGTATACAAGTGGCAAAATGCATTACTGCATGATATTGTAATGTGCTTGTCAAGTTCCGACTTTGAACGCAAAGACACGTCAATGTATTTAATTGTGCTAACAGAAGCAATTTCTGCATGACCTACTCCTACACCAACAGAAATCTTAGATAGATGACAAAAAGACCTTATGGCATAGTGCGCATTGCTCATGCGTATCAAGAGATTCCTTACCTAAATGGAAAACCCTGGTGAATACTGTAGGATGTCGTAAACAATAAAGCAAGAAGCTCCAAGAAAATTGACAGTAGGCTCAAACCAACAACACTTCTGGCCTGAAGAACTTTTATCAATTGCGGAACTTTCACTGTAATAGAAATTCTAGTTTTTTAATATTTCAATTTGTAAAAAACAAAATAACATATGCTATTGTCAGGTCAGATTTCGAACATAGGCAAATTCAAATGAATTACCACATAATACATATATGACTGCTGGCACCAAAAAAATTTTTCGAGATCTGCGCAAGGTTAAATTGATCATGTCGTGCAAATCAACAGAAAAAGCATGCAAATAACAAATTAGATCATGCTCGACAAAAGCATTTTAATCAAAACTGTCAAAAGTATTCTACCATAAACATAAAGCTAAATCTTCAATTCTCAAATTTCACTCTATTCTCAAATTTCACTCTATTCTCAAATTTCACTCTATTCTCAAATTTCACTCTATTCTCAAATTTCACTCTATTCCTGCATTGCCTTTGCATCTTTGCTTAGCCATATAATGTTCCAACATATTATGTTAGACAAAATGCACCATACTACTGTGGGTTTTGTCACCTAACCAAAAAGTCCTAGGTTTTTCTTAATTTCATGAACCGTGACCAAAAGTACAATACTGTCACAAATGCTTTTATCCATTCTGGCGTAATAGATTTTCCAACTGTTGATATTTCGGATCCCACCTATTGCATAACTTAGTGTTGAACAAATCAGAGCAAACAGCTTCTTCAATGGTCTCACACGCTGTCATGTTCGATTTCATCTATATTACATCAGGTTCCCTCTGATTCGTTTGCTGCAGTACACTTCTCGAATCAGGAAATGCCGTTTTTGCCATCCAGCTACAAAAAACTTCAAGAGAATATCGGCCCTTGTCCAGAGATCACAGAAAGAGCTTTCCATGGAATGTTTTTCAAGGATTCTTACGAGTTATCCTGTTGAATTTCTAAATAGATGCTCATGCTGCTCCATCAGCGCAGAATCGTATAGGTCTTTTCTGTATACTTCCATTTAATACAGCATCTGAGTTACTTCATGCATATGAAGAGTGAAAAATGATGTGTTGGAGGGCTGAGCATGGACAAAGCGTACCGCAAAGGTTTAGTCTCTTACCAAAGGTAACCTTGGGACATTACATTTTTCAGGGAAGAGTTTTTCACTTTAATCGCTGTTAGGCAATTTTCACCAAGCAGTTGAAAGGAGAAGCAACGAACTTTTCAATTACTAGCTCTTTATGAGGCTCAAAATGTTTCACCTGCATGGGCGCAAGATAGGGAGGTGGGGGGCTACACATTTTGGCTTTAGTATTTCAAGCACAGCTACAATAATACCTACGCATAGCTTCACTGGTGTTCTGCTTTAACAGATATTTGATTGAAGTTTTACTAAAATTCAACCCATTTCTCGTCATTTATTGGGTTTCTTTGCTGCTTACAAATATGTCAAATATGGATATTGTGACAATTGACTATCAGTCGAAACAAAGGCACAAAAGCTCTGGGGATTGTGACAATTTCCTCTAGAGAACAAGGAAACAAGCGGAAATTTAACGGGGAACAATGCACCCTCGAAACGACCCTCATTTGCAGAATAACTGAAAGTCCCAATTATAACAGTTTCTGAAGAGGAGAACGCCTGCATAAACTCAATCATTGCACACTGGATAGAAACCACCTCCATAAAATTCTGTCGAAATATAAACTTGACCAAATACATAACGCAGATGAGATTTGATTGTTCTACTGGGCACAACCAGACAGGTCACTCTATCTTAAAACCAAAAGATGTGTTGGTGCGTAACACAGCAAGATCCCTCTCACTGGCCTTGCAGTAGCCAATGCAATTGGCAAAATCAACGTTTGTCTTTGGTAAATCAAAGTCAACTCGGTGTATTACACGAGTAAGACATTTGCCATGCGGCAACTGGGTCACAAGAAAAACTGGATGGATATTGTACTCTTCGATGAGTGGGTCCGAATCTTCGTCATCTCTCGTCGACTTAGACGACTTCTCATCATCAAATTGTTTCACCAAAATATTCCATGCAGCATTCGACAGAAAAAATCTGGTGATTATGTTCACTCTTTCCATGATGCTTCAACTTCAAGAAATCACGAGAGCCCGTAGTTAACTCTTAATAGAATTTACAACTGATTTCTTGCTAAAATAGGTCGATGAATTTAATACAAAATACTTGAGCGCAATTCAAAGGATCAAAAGCTTCAATACTTACCAATTGAAGAGCCAGCCACTATACCATAACCAAGTGTCTTTGCCAGGACAATTTTCAAACACGGTACTGCATAAATGAGACTAAGAAAATTAGTAAAATAACAAGTAATACACAGAGACATATTTGAAAAATAACAGAGCCACATTGAGAAGATTAGAAATAAATATAGAATGGGGCAAAAATTACAAGGGACATCAGTACAAGCTGAAAAGCGCTACCCCCGATTACACGATAAGCGATTAAACGTCGTATTTTAGCATGAAACATAGTGCTTTTTCGTGGCATAACAGGAATTTAACTTTTGACAGGGAACATAAGAGAAATCTGTTATGTACAGTGAGTCATTGTGCCACCATTGTTCTATCAGAAAAAATACCACAATTTACTCAAAATGGTTGATGTACTTTCCTTGCCTTGCTGTACCTCAAATAGGAACAGAATCGTATAGCTATTCATTCACAACGCTTTGAACCCGCCAACAGATGGACAATCCACCTTATGATAGAATCCCTTGCTTTAAACAAGGAAAGCGCTACACTTTGTACGATTTGTGCCAGCTGCTGGATCCTGATGAGGTGGAAGATGAATCTATTGACGTGATGTAAACTTATGTACCTAGGTGCATTTAAATGTGCGCAGTACTATTTTCCGCGCAACCCTGACTACGCGAAATTAAGTGCTGCGCAAAATTATGCACTGCGCGAAAATGGCCATGCATGAGCATCTGACAAAGGGAAATAGTTTTATAGCTCTCTGTATAAATACTGTGCGCAATGATGTCTAAAAAGGTAACTAACCATTTCATTACTGTGAATGTCAATATCAGCTTGGGAGAAAAACATTTTGAGTTTCAGAAACAAAGATTGCGTGTCATAGGCCTCTTGCTGTATAAAAACCACGTCATACAAAATCTGGCGCATACTGCATGTAACCTTTTTGGGGATTTAACAGGCTTCTATTAAAAGTTCAACATTGGATCCTGTTTGCCAGATAACATTCAAACCAACCATTTGCCAGATACTTATTAGCGATGCTGCCTTGGAGTAAAGTCTGTGAAAAACAGCTTTACTGCTCGTTGCACTATTACCTTTCTTTAGAATTTCGGATAGTTGGTCATGCGTTGGTCTTTCCAAAATTCTTCCAAAAACTGAAATCGCTGAAATGGGCGTACAAGTATTCAAGTCTGACGTATTCCCTGATTCATGAATTGGGGTAAAGCTTGCTGTTTTGCATACATCAGGAAAAATGTCATTCGTTATTCAGAAATTGAAGTTGTGCATGACTGTGGCAATAAAATTGGTGGCATTTTTTGCCACAACTATTGTAGCTTTGTCTGCACCATCAAATTGCTGTAGCATGAAATTCCCCTGTGGTCGCTCATTTGGAAAGTCTATGAAGCTTAATTCCCATGTGACCAAAATCATCGATCTAGGCCAGCTTTTAGACAATGTATCTACCAGCATTGAATTAACAGCCACAAGGCTGCAGGTGAATTCGAAAGATGGGAGCTCAATGCAGATTCCAACTAATTCTCTATTACTCACCATTTCATTACTGTGAATCTCTTTTACTAATAGCGTGGTCATTCACAGCCACCTACAGAGTTCTTCAAGGAAACACAAGTTCAGAACCATACAGTGAAACAATACGGACAGAATAGACAAATATAAAACCTACCTAACTACTACGATTGCACAAGCAAAAGTAATTAAGTGTTCTAATTGCAACATGCAACAAATATTATTCACGAACAGGACTCTTATGGCCTCAAATAGTGCTATTGAAAGGGCGTTTTCAATAAAATGTAGATTTTATTAGACCATAGCTTGAAATGATCTCACCAAGTGCTGCAAAATTATATGATCACTGAGGCATAAAATGAGAGATAAAGAACGGATTGCAAGAGCCCAAGTAGAGCAAATTCATAGCCGTGATATTTTTGCAGTAACCAACTAGCAGCCTTTCAGACATGCATGAATCTATCAATAGTGAAAGCAGGAGCACACATTCCAACTTTAGTCCAAGGGGTGTAAGGATGCCTGAGGCCAACTCTCCAACTGTGAATGCATGTTACGCTGTGTCCCCTGTGTTTTTGTGGAGTGGTTATCATTGTCTGTTCATTGGCATTTAAGCGTAGTGTTGTATTTATCACATGTTTCCCAGGGGCATTATACATACGTGATGTGGCGTCATGTTTATTGTTCTGTTTAGTATGGTTGGCTGATTCTTATTGTTTGCAGAGTTGTTGATGTAAAAGTTTGAGAGAAGGAGTGTTATGATTCTGAGCTTCGATAAATGTTGTGTGAAAAGATTTGAGTATTATTTTGCAAACAGTTTCTAGAGTCGTAGTTTCAAGCGTTGAAAAACGAGGTCTTAACAAATGCATGTTAACAAAGAACCATTTTGTTACATTGGCACCTCCGACGGGACCTCTTCAACTCTACGGCTCTTTTAAACAAGAGTTATTTACTGTTTACGCTCAACATACAAAGTTTTCGCAAGAGAAAAAGGAATCTCTTAAGTATGGAAAAGTTTGTCAGTGTTGGAAAAGAGTTCGGACTCGAAGGAAAAGAACTAATGGAGTTTGTGAAGCAAAAACAGATGGAAGAGGAGCAGAAAGAGAAAGAGAAATTTGAGCGAGAGGAAAGAGTGCGCGAGCGAGAATTGAAAAAAATGGCAATGGAAGCAGAAGACAAGAAAAGGCACTTAGAAGCTCAAGAAAAGGTAATGCAGTTTGAAGCAGAAGACAAGAAAAGGCACTTAGAAGCTCAAGAAAAGGTAATGCAGTTTGAAGCTGAAGAAAAACAAAGGCAATTTGAGCTTGAGATGAAAAGATTGGAAATAAGAAGCTTGAATCAGGAAGCAAATGAGAATACTGAAAGCTTTCATGCGAGGCCTCCGAAATTGCAGCCGTTTTCTGAAGATAAAGAAAAAATGGATTATTTCCTAGAAAGGTTTGAGCGATTCGCAATTGCCAACAAATGGAAAGAAGAAACTTGGGCAATTAGGATTAGTGCTCTGCTTACAGGTAAAGCACTTGAATTTTATTCTCGTCTTCCACGCCAAGACTCAAATGACTACAATATTTTGAAGAGTGGACTTCTTCGATATTTTGATTTTACTGAAGAAGGATACAGACGACGTTTCCGTAGTTGCAGACCAGAAGGAGATGAAACTCCTTCCCAATTCATAGAGAGGATCCGTTCATACTTAGAAAATTGGATTGAGCTTGCTGGTCTTGAAAAAAAATTTGAAGATTTAAGAGATCTGTTTATTAAAGAACAACTGATTAACGTATGCTCAAAAGATTTAGCTGTCCATTTAAAAAGAGCAAAGAACCAGGATTTGACGGAATTGGCGGATAGAGCGCAGAGGTATTTAGAATCAAATAACCAGAAGCTGGCCGAAGCTAAATTCCACACGTCAACTTTAAATGACATGCATCATAGCGTTCTTGACCAGAGAAAGAACAGGATGAAACATGAAATGAAATGTTTTTCTTGTGGTGGCATTGGACACAAAGCTGTTGTTTGTCCGACCAAGTCTACCAAAGATCTTCATCTACGACCTTTTCACCAAAGTAACACAGAACCTGGGAGTAATAGGTCACAACCTAAGCATGTTTCAGCTACAATTATGCAAAAAGATGAGCCTAAGTTGGGAAGTGCAGAACAAGTGTCTCAAGATGAACTTGAATCGTTCAAGAAAGATGGCCGCATACCGATGGGAGACAAATTCATTCCTGTTATAAATGCTGAAATTCCATTAGACAATGTTGGTAATATGCCCGTGGTGACTGGATTTGTTGAGGGAACAGAAGTCAAAACATTGAGAGACACAGGATGCAGTACAGTGATAGTCAGAGAAGATTTGGTGCCAGAGAATCAAAAACTGAATGAAAAAGTGACTCTCATACTGGCAAACAGGTCAGCATTAATCACCCCAGTGGCTATAATTGATATTGACACACCATATTTATCGGGTAAATTTCGCGCGTTGTGTATGAAGACTCCAGCTTACGACTTAATTATTGGTAATGTTGATGGGGCCAGAGATGCATATAATCCAGATCCAAATTGGAAAAACGACATCTGTGCAGTTACTACAAGGGCACAAGAGAAGAAAATCAAGGAGATCACTAAACTGAAAGTAGCAGAAACCACGGAAGCTCTTGCAGTAAATAGAGAAAAACTTATAGAGCTCCAGAAGGCAGATCCATCTTTTGAAAAATTGCTGAGCCGAAAAGAGTCGAGAAATAAACGAGGAGAAATCGTAAAATTTGAAGTGAAAAAGGATGTCCTTTACCGAGTTTGTAATAAAGGTGATGAAAAGGAAATGAGCCACATAGTGATTCCAGAATCATTGAGAGCACATGTAATGAAGCTATCGCATGACTCAATCATGGGTGGACATCTCGGAATCAACAAAACTCTCGAAAGGATAAATTCTGTATTTTACTGGCCAGACATGGCCGGTGACGTTATGAGATACTGCAAGTCATGTGACATATGCCAGAAGACTATTTCTAAAGGACGAATGAGCAAAGTTCCCCTTGAAAAGATGCCATTGATTGATATGCCTTTCAAAAGAGTCGCTGTAGACATTGTTGGACCAATATTTCCTACAAGTGAGGAAGGGCATCGATATTTGTTGACTCTTGTAGATTATGCTACTCGATATCCTGAAGCAACGCCATTGAAAAAGATTGACACACCGACTGTTGCAGAAGCTTTAGTGGATATGTTCAGCAGATTAGGGATTCCAGAAGAGATATTGAGTGACCTGGGAACTCAATTTATATCAACATGCATGGCAGAAGTTAATAGATTACTGAGCATTCGCCATTTGACTACCACACCGTACCATCCAATGTGCAATGGATTGGTCGAGAAATTCAATGGCACACTCAAAAGTATGTTGAAAAAGTTATGTGCCGAACAACCAAGAATGTGGCATCGTTATATAAATGCCCTTTTATTTGCTCACCGAGAAGTTCCTCAGGAATCTACAGGGTTTTCTCCATTCGAGTTACTGTACGGCAGGACTGTGAGGGGTCCCATGTATATTTTGAAAGAACTATGGACAAAGGAAATTGAGACACCAGAAGTAAAAAACAGCTACCAGTATGTGTTCGAGTTAAGAGAAAAACTGGAAGATACATTAGCATTAGCAAAAGGAGAGTTGGAGAAGGCACAAAGCAAAGCAAAGCATTATTACGATCGGAGAACCAAACCAAGTACACTTAGTGAAGGAGACAAAGTTCTGGTGTTACTTCCAACAGATAATAATAAGTTGCTGATGCAATGGAAAGGGCCATTTGTTATTGAACAAACAGTTGGCTTGAATGACTACAAAATTAAAGTGAAAGGAAAGCTAAAAACTTACCACGCAAACCTCTTGAAGAAATACATTGATAGAGATGATAGCAAAAGTTTAATAGAGAAAGCATCTGTGAGTTTTGTTAATGAAGATACTAGCGATGATAACTTATTTGAGTTAAATGATTTCAAGATGAAAGAAAGTGCAAAAGATGCTAAAATTGGGCAAAATCTCACAGTTAAGCAACAAGAAGAGATAAGGACATTTGTTGAAGAATTCAAACACAGATTCACACCAGATCCAGGAACCACAGATATTATACAGCATGAGGTGAAGCTAACTTCGGAACAGCCTATTTACAGTAAGCCGTATCGACTTCCATTTCATGCAAATCAAGAACTTAAAAATGACATTAAAGAAATGCTAGACTTGGGTATTATTAGAGAATCTAAATCGGCATATGCATCGCCAGTTGTAATTGTGAAAAAACCAGATGGATCAAACCGAGTATGTGTTGATTATAGAAAATTAAATAAAGTAACAGTTTTCGATCCAGAGCCGATGCCAACAACTGAAGAATTGTTTCAAAAGTTAAGCAATGATAACTTTTTCTCAAAGATAGATCTTAGCAAAGGATATTGGCAAGTGAAAGTTGCAGATAAGGACGTCAATAAAACTGCCTTTGTAACACCTGATGGTCACTATGAGTTTTTGAAAATGCCTTTTGGAATGGTTAATAGTGGAGCTACTTTGAAACGTGGACTTCAGAAGGTCCTAAATGACATAGAAAATGTTGTTTTCTATTGGGATGATATCCTTGTGCATACAAAATCATGGGAGGAACATATTACGACTCTTCGAGAGCTGTTCCAGAAATTAACGGATGCCCATTTTACAGTTAGGCCAAGCAAATGTATTTTTGGATCTGACAATATAGACTTCATTGGTCATCATCTAAGTGAAGGTTTGAGAGGTCTGCATGAGAATAATGTGAAGAAAATTAGAGATGCTCCAAGGCCGACAAATAAAAAACAGATTCGTTCATTCTATGGACTTGCTAGCTTCTACAGAGAATTTTGTCCAAATTTCGCGGCTATTACTGCACCCTTAACAGATTTATTGAAGAAAGGTCAACCTAACCAGGTGAAATGGGAAGATCCACAAGAACGTGCCTACCAGACTGTGCGTAATTTATTATGCAAGAAACCCATTTTACGACTACCAGATCCTTCAAAAACGTACACACTGAGTACGGATGCTTCAAACGAGGGAATTGGAGCAGTTTTGATGCAAGAGTACGATGGCAAACTTCATCCAGTGAGTTACGCAAGCAAAAAGCTGAGCAGTGCTGAAAAAAACTACTCAACTGTCGAGAAAGAATGCCTCGCTATAGCTTGGAGTGTGAAAAAATTTGAAGTGTATTTGCAAGGTGTTCCATTCGTATTACAGACTGATCATATGCCATTAAACTATATTGCTTCAGCCAAGTTCAAGAACCCCCGTATAATGAGATGGGCAATGTATCTTCAGAATTTTGATATGAGACTAAAACCTGTTAAAGGATCGGACAATGTGGGAGCAGATTACATGAGCAGATCTATTTGAAGATTGGAAATTTCAAGACTAGACATTCAAGATTGAACTATTGAGTTAAAAAAAAAAACTATAGAACATGAACCATATCTGATGTTAGTTGATTGAAAGAAATTATAGGAAATTTCGTTCTTAAGTGGGGGGTTATGTTACGCTGTGTCCCCTGTGTTTTTGTGGAGTGGTTATCATTGTCTGTTCATTGGCATTTAAGCGTAGTGTTGTATTTATCACATGTTTCCCAGGGGCATTATACATACGTGATGTGGCGTCATGTTTATTGTTCTGTTTAGTATGGTTGGCTGATTCTTATTGTTTGCAGAGTTGTTGATGTAAAAGTTTGAGAGAAGGAGTGTTATGATTCTGAGCTTCGATAAATGTTGTGTGAAAAGATTTGAGTATTATTTTGCAAACAGTTTCTAGAGTCGTAGTTTCAAGCGTTGAAAAACGAGGTCTTAACAAATGCATGTTAACAAAGAACCATTTTGTTACAATGCATTTGGGACTGATTGGTGATTTGTTGTTGCGTTCATTTTCATATAGTTTGTACTTCTATGGAACTGTCCTAAAATGACTTGTCCTCTTCATTCTTCATTATTCTTCATTGCCTAAAGCACAGTTTGCCCAGGGACGTCAAACATGGAAAAACGTCTACAATGCTTAACTCCTCCGCTGGTGATGGCTCATTTGACATGTCTTTGTGAGTTCTATGCAGTTAACCATATCATTTCCAGCAAAATGGTCATCAAAGGGATTTGCACTCAAATAATAATTTTCAAGCTTTTCAGCCTGACACATACAACTTTGGAAAGATGATTCCAACTGCTTATCTATGAATACAAATGGCCTGGGAAGAATCAAGAGATTTCCATTATAGGGTCTCTTGGGACTTGCCAATATGGAGACTGTCCACCTGGAAATTGTTGGTTTTAATAACTTGCTTTCATATTCTTCTCAATTAGTATACCAGATATATCAGCTTCCTTGGAATTTGTCAACATAATATAAGAATCAGAATGAAAATTGCATTTTTCATCAATTGTCTCCACAGCTTTATCAAATTCTCATAAATATTTATCAACCTCTGGGAAATGTTTATTAATTGACCCTAGATGACCAGATATTCTAGTTTTATACACTTTTAATCCCAAGCTTGCTTTGTTTTGCAGGAAAAAATTTGGAATAATTTTTTTCTGTGCACAATGAAGTATTACAGGTTGTAATATGATCCTTTTGAAATCCCTTTTTAGCCAATCTGATTTTCCCAGAAATTCATAATGTTGATGTGAAAGGTTTGAACTCTTATTCCCACATGTATTTGGTGGGGAATAATTGGCTTTAGGCACTAGAAGTTCTCTAGGATAAGTAACTACTGCCTGAAATCTATGTGTTCTATCATCAAATCCCATAAATCATCCCTTGAAAAATATAGGATATGAGCCTACTAAGCAATGCTCAACTTCATTGGGCCAGCAATTCAAAGACTGTTTGCTTTGTCAACTAATTTGGGTTTTTTCCCTTTCTTTTTATGTCACTTCAAATTTATACCAAAGACTTCAAAAACTGCTTTCTTTTCTAAGATTCTAGACATGATTTTCGTTACCATTCAAAATCTGTGTCAATCATATTCAAAATCTTCAGAAATAATGTTCTGGAAATTTATCACAGGAATCACACTATAAGATTATACATAAAGATCTGATAGCATTGTTCATTGACATAGTAAGAACTATGGATTGGGCCTCAAATGGAAAAAAATTTTATGTTGCCCTATAGAATGGATAAAAAAGCATCTCCCAGACTAACATTTGACTGAACAGTATACTGCATGGGCATGGATCTAGGAAAAATCTATACAATGAGCATTGAGAAAGTGAAGGAAATTAGATCTGCATGTAATAATTGGACCTACACACTTAAAGGTATTAAAAAACCCAAACCAACCCCACCTTACATCAATTACAACACCATTTTCACAAGCTATCTAAAAGTTAGGCAGCCAAAAACTTTTATGAAAGTACTTATTTTCAATGTGTAGAAATTTTATGATTATAAGTCAAAGAAGTATATCATATGAAAAGTGATAAAGATAAAACATAATGCTTCTCATGATAAATGGAACATAGAAATATAAGTAACTAGGTGATAATATCATGCACTTCTCAAATTTTGATCTCCAAAACATAACACAATGGCTGGAGCAATGTGAACTTAACTAACAGCATGATTTCAGGAAATCGATGTAAATCAACTGAAGAAGAAAGATATGTCATTGTGCTAAAGGTAATATTGAAAAAGCTTAGACAATGGAAAGAGAAGATGAAACTCTAAGCACTAGCCATTGGCCCTGATGAGGTACTAAGATGAAGCCTTATCAAAAAACTTCAAAAACTCATGAAGACACTTAGGGTTATAATATCTTAAACTCACTCCTATGCTCATTGCTATGGATGCTGCACACTAGAGAGTTGACTAGTGGGATAAATAGAATGCATGAAATAGCATTGAGAACCACCAATGAGAAAAACACTCTCTCAGCTTTGAAAATAAATAATGATCTAAAGATGGAGGAATTTTGAGTGTCTATATCACTCCATGGGCCCAATCAGCCATTTCTTCATAAATGACTGCGAGTTTAAACTGAGGTGAATTTGAAATTAGATTGTCAATAAAACACCATGGACCAACCACTCAGACTGGAGAGTGTGGCAAGTGCACACTTGAGACTTTACTTCTCAAATGATACTGCACACCCAGACAAGGGCATGGCATAGTATTGAAAGTGCACTTGAACTTTGTGGCTTATAATATTAACCAATTAAGTATTAGTTTGTTTTCCCACCTTGAAAAATCTATGTATCAAACAGCATGCATGTCAGAGCAATTCTACTTCATAATGATAACACAAATGTTAACAAAAAGGAGATTTCAAACACAAGAAATAACTTCTTCTGTACCATTGGTGAGGATTTACCTAGTACTATTGATCCTGCCCCAAACCCTCTTCTTTCTGGTGGCTTCACTGAGAGAAGTAGAATCACTTAGATTTCACTTTAGGCCAATAGGTTTGCAGGAAATTAGGGATGCAATTGCTAAGATCAAAACTTCAAAGAGCTTTAGGAATGATAATATCTCCTGATATTTCCTAAAGCTGGCCTTGCCTATTATTGAGAACTCTTTGGTAAGTTTGTTCAACATGTTAATACAAACTTGCCTTTTCCAGACTCATGGAAATTTGCCAGAGTCACCTAAATTTTCAAAGGAGATAGAGCTGATAGGTCAAACTATTGACCTATTTCAGTGCTCCTGTCATATCAAGGCTCTTTGAAAAACTAGTGGCTGACCAATTATATCAGGACATGAATGATAATAGCTACTTTTTCTCTCACCAGTCTGGGTTTTGTACCTTCATTCAACTGTGACATGTTTGCTTAAAAATACTGATAACTGGCATAATGGCCTGGATCTTGGAAAGCTTGTGGGACTTGTATTTACTGATCTGAAAAAAGCTTTTGATACAGTTGACCATGACACTCTTTCCAGAAAGTTGTAGTACTATGATATTCAGACTCAGGAACTTGCCTGGTGTAGTCTTATCCCTCTAACAGAAAACAATTTTCCAGAGTGACAGGGGTATTAATATTGGTGTACCACAAGGCTCATGTCTTGAGCCATTTCTTTTTCTTGTTTACATCAATGACCTCTTATAGTTTCTCCAAAAGTCTACTCTGTCCATACATGATGATGACACAAGTCTCTACTACAAGGCTGATGATACTATTGAACTGAATGATGCCATGAATAGTGATCTCTCACTGGTTGAGCAATGGCTTAGAGGCAAGAAGCTTTCGCTTAATGTGAAGAAAACACATTCCATACTTATCTCTTCCAAGCAAAAGCACAAAATTCTTAAAAGCCAAAATGAATTCTTGGAGTTAAGTATTGAGGGAGCTGAGTGTGGAGTTGTGCAAAATACTAAGTATGCATGGAGTGCAAGTTGACAATACATTGGACTGGAGGGAACACACTAAGATGATATTCTCCAAAGTGTCCAGAGTAATTGGCTTACTTAAGCATGAAAGATCTCTCCTACCAGTAGAATCACTGAGAACCTTGTACACAGGTATTGTGGAGCCTCATTTCCACTACTGTTCTTCAGTTTGGGGCTGCTGTGGTGCAACTGAAATTAACCAGTTGCAAAAATGCATAACTGTGCTGCATGTATTGTAACTGGCAGCAATTTGATACCCTTGGCCTGACACTTATAAAAAACTAGGGGTGAAGACCATTGGTGAGATAATTGATAGTGAGTCCAATACTATGGTCTTCAAATTTCTTAATAACTTGGCTCCACAGTACTTTATCTCTTTTATGTATGCATACTTTTATTGTAAATAAACATTAATTGTAAGTAGTTAGTTATTCCATATTCTATACATTGTAAATTTACCTACTTATTCTTGCTATGGAGGGCCCCTTGAAAATCAGCACTGTTGAAGGGCTACCCTCCCTACATATTTGAAAATGAAATGAAATATGGCACATCAGGGGCGGCGGAGCAACATTATGGGTAGGGGGCGCTTGAGTGGACAGAATAAAAGTACAAGGATATATAGGGTGATAAAACGCATGCTACAGCAAATTTGCTATAAACAGTGGAGGGGCTACAGCCCCCCCAGTCCCCGGATCCGCCGCTCGTACACATCCGGGCGTAAGAACAACCAACAGGAAGAATAAATGTTAAATCAACTCACTATGAAGAATGTTGAACTTAATGAAGAATTCATCATAGCACTTTCTAGGCATTAATAACAATGCATATGGAGTAAAGAAATAGTCTTGCTCAGCGTCCATGCTTACTTCTGGTCTAACCGGGTCTAACCAACGTGGCGGTTTGGTGACCAGGGTTGCCAAGTCAGTGATTTGTGGCGAACTCAACTAGTTGAAAGGTCCGAATTTCTAACGAAACCGAGGTCAGTGCTTAACTCACAGAAGACTTCTCTATTCATACAAGCACGACATGAGCAAGGCTAAACCTAGTACTTCCTCGATTTTAGACTAAATCTGTACTGAATGTTTTCTGATTGCATCTGAAATTGGAATATATTTTCCATCTATTTGGACCAGTGGCGTCGTCAGCTATTCTGAATAGTCGAGGTATAATACCACGGGTCCTTATGGATTTCAAACTTTGGAATCACAAAACAAATGACTCAGCCAATAATTTCAATTTCCGGAAACTGGAGAAAAAGCGATTCCCCACTATGAATAGTACAGCAGTTGCCAGAGAAAATGTACACCTCATTGGGAACATAAACCCCATGGGGGTCTCCTTTTCAACTGCCTTGCTACAAGAACGAAGAAGGTCGTCATGGGGTCAATCAACTGTTGCACCAAGCTCTGGAATGAATAGAGGGGTTAGATGGGAAGCAGAGAGAAATACCAAACAAATGGAAATAGCTACAACGTGCCCTTTTTAAAAATTATCTCTAATTTATTGCTGCCGAGGAACTTTGGTAACTTAGCTACGAGGGCAATCAAGAAGGTCCAAATTTTCAATATTTTTAACATGATGGTGTTGCAGGATCGAAAAATCACTGGCTGGCAAAAAGTTTTGTTTATTTTGATTAATGTAAGTGAATTGTTTGATTGTGTTCAGGTTGTCTCTGTTAGATCCATCATTATTATTTGCCTCATGTCATGTTATATCAATAGCTTTGTGAGTCAGTTCTGAACGGCTTAGACTGAAGAACAGAAGTATACCTTCGTGTCTCACTCTGTCGTGCCCACTGAAACGTAACATTTGGTGACAGAGCCAGAGTTGAGACTACCAGGATCATGGCTTCCATTTCTGTGATCCCCGAAAAGTTTTCATCTGGTGACTTTGTTTCCTTGCTCAGGAATTTCGACTGTTGCGCAACTGCTAACGGATGGGAAGATGAAGAAATTGCCTGCCTCTCTACGGGGTCCAATTGCAGCATATTTTCATGGCCTTCCTGCTGCCCTGAAGAATATATGTGAACATTTGACTGCCCTTAATATCGCATTATGTCCTACAGTTAATCGTGAGCAATTTTATGCCGATTTTGAATCTCATGTTCTGCGGCTTGATGAAGACCCCTCCCTTCAATAGAAGCTAGATGATTTGCTATGAAAGGCCGATCCTGACCTGAGCGCAGACGCACGAAGTGCTCTGCTTACGCGGCAGTTCATGAAGGGTTTGCCTCCTGATCTACGCATGCACCTATTGGAATTGAACCCCATGCCCTCCTTGAAGGATATGCGTCAATTTGTGCAACGACATAGTGCTATTCATCGTCCTCCTCCTGCTTCTGCTTTTGCTTCCGGTCATTGTAGTGCGGATAATGGTGCCAGCAGCCAAACACAAAATAGCCCTCCCTCTGATGTCAATCTCAACAAATCTATTCAACATCTGACTGCCGCTGTAGCAGCTCTTACACCCAATCAGCAAAAGCTTCCATAAACCTTGGAGACTAAACAAGCGCAACCTCGTATTGAACAGAATCAGCAGAACTGGTGTAACCGTTTAGGTGGTTCACAACGTCACTGTTTTCGCCGCAATGAAACTGGTCACTTGGCTCGCTTCTGCCCAATGGTTATTCATTGGTGTTCCATTTGGCACTAATGGGGTCACCCATCAGGCATATGTAATGCTACTAGACATGAAAGGCCACCTGCCGACACTCCTGCCACTGACAACCAGCGACAAGAGACGAGCAGAGGGGACACTGGTTTTCAAGATAATTACGGACACTTTCCTTATTCTTCTCCAACTAGTCATGTGAGTACAAGGTCTTTAAACATCAAAGGGGTGCCTCATTAAATGGCTGGATTGAAGGTCACCCCGTGTTTTCTTGTTGGCTCTGCAGTTTTAGAGTTCATTTCTTCCAAGCTCATCATTCAACGTGTGTTAAATGGGGTTTGCGTCAACGCATTAATTGACACTGGTTCCGTGAAGTCATCTGTGAGTAAGGATACTCTTACTTGTATTCAACTACCACCTTGCTTGCAATCTTCATCCCATAACTGTGTTAGTATCACCAGTCAGCCCTTGCAGATTGAAGGAACAGCTCATTTGACGTTATCAATTCCCAGTAATGACATTTGCTTTATTCAGGTAATTTCCTTGCGTCCTCTTCCCTTTGCCAGCCATTACAATGTGTTCATGGTTACTTTATAAGGATAGAAATGATGCCTGTTTCCTAGAAGGTGCCCATGGTTCTACCCCTATAGTCCCACATATGTTCCCCAATGTCTAGTTGATTCAGTTTTGCAGGGCATTCATTGTAGACCATTTTCGGGTCATTTTGGCATCAAACGGACTATCATGCGAACTAAACATCGTTTCTTTTGGCCTCAAATGATTTCTCAAATTAAAGAGTTTGTACGCAACTGCGATGTTTGTGCCCAAAATAAGTCTGGTGCCCAAAATCAACAAGCTCCCATGCAATCCATAGCTATCAATGAGCCCTTTGTATTTTGGGCTATGGATTACATGGAACCCCTTCCAGATATTGCTCGGGACAAAACACCTTTAAGTTGTAATGGACCATTTCACGAGATGGTACGAAGCCTTTCCCACACGAGACCAATGGGCCCACGCGGTTGCTCAAATTCTTGTTTCCAAGCTTTTCAGTCGCTTTGGCCCTGCTCATGTTATTCACTCCGATAAGGGTAGAAACTTCGAGAGCCACTTCATGCAAGAGGTCTCCCAGCTTATGGGTATTCACAAATCTAGGACTACTGACTACCATATGCAGTGTGATGGACAGGCTGAAAGGCAAAATAGAACCCTGCAAAACATTTTATCTGCTTATGTTTCAGACCACAAGTACGACTGGGATCAATGGGTAGACCTGGCCGTGTATGCTTCTAATACAAGTACTCACGAGTTCACGGGATTTACCCTTTATAAATTGGTTTTTGGTTGTCTTGCGCGCAACCCACTTGAATTAGGTCTAGACCTTCAATTGGAAAAGCACTGTTGCCAGTCAGAGTATAATAGATCAGTTAGAGATAATCTGCACTCCATCAAACAGGTAGCTGAACAGAATCTAAAAACAGTTGATTACTGCTCCATCTAGGGCTTGGACATCTCACCCTATAGGTTCCTCTGTATGGTTGCGTCGCCCTAAGTCTTGGAAATTTGGGAGTAGATGGATGGCTCCATACCAGGTCATCTCTAGGAATGGCATCAGTTGTTCTCTCCGGTCTAAGACAGGGAAGGACATGGTGGTATATCATAATAACGTCAAGAAATGTATTCTCCCATCTGGTAAGGGTACTTCGCTTTGTCCTGTACAGGAGTCTTCGGACTCTGTGGCTATTCCGGGAGGTCTCCTCCACAAAGGGATATAGACCCTGTGAGGCCAGAACCGCTTGTCCATGCTCGTCCAGCTAGACTTAGGCAAACTGTAAACCCCCCACTAAAGTTTGGAGAATTTGTAACTCACTAAAAAGAGGGAGGGAATGCTGCAATGATTATGATTATATGATTATTTTGATGAATGTATGTAAATTGTGTGATTGTGTGCTGCTCTATTCGGGGATCAAGTGGGATCACTAAACGCCGCATTCTAGAAATGTCATGTCACATTTAGAATCAATAGTTATGTGAGTCAGTTCTGAAGGGTTTTGACTGAAGAACAGAAGTATATCCTTGTGTCTCACTCTGCAGTACCCACTAAAACGTAACATGAAGTTCCCCCAGCCTGCTAGTGACGCGGGGCTTGATGTATGGTTATTGCCACTGCTATCTATTGAAAATATACACGTAAGCAAATGCTGTACAGTTTGGCCTAAGGTTACAAAATGTGTCAGATATTTAAGCAGAGATTTGGCTGTGCTATCAGAACAAATCATACAAAAAGTGATGGAATTTTTTATTTTGTACTTTCCTATCAGTCTAACGAAGGGCTCAAAGGGGATTGTAGGTGAACGTGACGAATTATGATAGATTACAAACTCAGTTTTACTTATGAAAAAGCTTTGCCTATAAGAAGTAAACCCATAGTGACGACACATTACCGCAAAGCCCTAGAAGGCTATGCTACTAGGGAGTTCAAATCTACAAGTGTCCCTTCATTTGGAAGGGTGATTGACCGTACGATATGATATCTAAGGGCTATCTCTCTTGGTTTGCTATATCCACAGAGTACCCATTTTAGCATCCTCACCTTTTGACTTGGAATGGTACGTAGAAAAGGCTTAATCCACGGACTACAAAGCAATCATATTAAAGACCGCAACTCAAGCTTTGAATCCCTGTTAGACAAAGATGTCTCTACAACGATCCATGTCGAAGACTTGAAAGTGATGCTAACTGAAATGTTTAAAACTAAAAATGGTGAAAACCCCTAATTTATGCTAGAAGTTTTTCCCTTGCGTAACAACCACTATAGTCTCAGATATAATAATGAATTCCTACAACCCAAAGTATAAACAATCTCATATGGTATGGAAACTATACGTGTCACTCCCTTCTCATATAAAAAATTCTACTTCCTTTAAAGACTTAAAAACAGAAGTCAGAAATAGGAATCCATCTGTTTGTCAGTCACGTCTGTGCCGACCCTATATACCATCACTGGACTTTTTGTAACTCACGTCTTTTAGTTCTTCTTGTAATCTTATAAAATGTATTCTTAATCTTAATGTCGTACATAGTTATGTTGCTTGTTACTGATAGCATTTGGCGTAGATTAGTTCTAATTCTGTTTTGTACATAGCTATGTTAGCGCCAACGTTAAGAAGCACAGTACTCGGTTCCCCGGGCCAAAAAGTTAACGTATTTCTGTAGACATAGAGACGACAATGTGGAAAGCGACGATGGTTTGAATGAGGAAGAAAACCTTTTTAAATGAGTACGAAAAATTCGAGTTACTGTCATGCGATGAGAGGCCATCTGTCTGTGAATGGCATTTCAAATTATTTGCATATTGACTTCAGTAGTTCTTAAAGTGTACTTTCTGATTATTTGTTGTATGCTAACAGACTAGCACAGAATTTGCAAGTAGTCATCTGGTGTACCATATAATTGGCCCATCTATTTCTCATAATTTCAGGGCACATGAGACAAAAGTTGATAATAAAACATAGTATAAGGGGTCCTGGGGTTTTGAATGTTCTATAATAAGTGGAGGAGGTGGTGCCAAATTTGTTACGGTTCGTTACAATAGGTGGGTAGGTAAGGAAAAGTGGTGAATTTCAGAGTTGCGAAATTTTGAATAGCCCCCTATAATAACAAGATCAAGGGAACTCCCAGTTGCTATGTTTCCCTGTTAGTTGGTAACAAAGACAATGGTAGCGATGAGTGCTTTGGCAAGCGTAGCGCACAAGAACAACAGAAACAACAAACAGCCAAAGATTTTTAATGAGACGTCCTATGGCCGAATCACTTTTCATTCTAGAATTAGAATCTCTGAACACACGAGGTGGTTGTTATCTTATTGAAGTGTTTTTCCTCCTGGTGCTCGTGGGAACATGTCGTTTCATTCTGTATGCTAGTCTCTGCGTAATGCGCCCAACGTACCGAGCTTCGCATCGTGCTCCATTAACTCTCATAGTGTTGGAAAGACAAAACCTTTAGAAAGGCTTCAAAAACCATGGAAAATGACACAACCCCCTTCCAAATCCAAAAGATAAAAATTACATTGATAAATTTCAATATTCTATGAAATAGAACTACATTAAATTTCATTTCAATGAGGAAACTAATTAATTTCTTTATTACACAACACGTCTCGAAGTTATTGGCAACCTAAATAGCAGGTACGGATTTTTCTAGAGTATCAAATTTGCCATGAATGCTACAATTTTGCATTTTTTATCTAAAGCATGAGCTGGTACAATTGGAAAGGTAACTAAAGAAAAAACAAGAAACTTAAACATAAAAAGGACCTTGATAAATGTTGAACATTGCAAGAATGTCTCCAAAAACCACAACGGTACGTTTGAAATACCATAAAATTCCTATGAAGGTTACAAAGCCAACTAACACAAATTACCCAACCAGAAATGTTACAAAAATAAATTTAACAATGGCTCGTCAAAAAACTGCACCAACATAGTCAGTACATTTTATTTTTCCGGTCAGTTACAATTAGCAATGCTTTTTGAAGTAAACTTGAACTGCATGTAATTTCATATCAATAAAATATCTTTTGAAACCTAATTTCCATCCAGCCACGCTGCAAGAAAGTGCGATAAATTTGCATTTTGCAGCGGGAAAATGCAATTTAACCCATACGAAATGCAAACCTATGGTCAGCTGATGCTAGACTTCTTCCCTGACAAAACAGCACATCGGAAAAATGAGAGATTACAACAAATCTTAATAGTACGGAATAAAAGATATATCTCATAAATGGAAGAGAACTTTAATCTATCAGAACAGATTTAATCATTGTGCAACTATTTACAAAACTTCCATTGCTAGGATCTCATATAATTCATAAATGGGGTGAACGGTTAAAATGTACCCTAAGAGGAATACCGAACGAGAGTAGGAGCGAGGAGACGAGAGATGTTCTAGAAATGTAAAACTGGAGATATGCCCAGGAGCACTAAAATGTAATTGGTATAGTCTTTCAAGGTATTTAGAGCATTTGCGATTAAAGTTTGCCCAAGAATCTTACTCTACCACTAACACAACACGGATCAGCACGACTACTGAAAATTGAAATAAATTTAACTCAACTTAAGTGCCTTCAGTGGAGTAAAAGTTTAAATTTCCTACGAAATTCTTCATGCAAAATCGACTATTGCCAACACAACATTATAAGTGATTAACTGTCATTGGCGATATAAGTTCAAGAAAGAGCGCTCTGCTGAAATTGAATGCATAGGGAACTACAGTTAAAGATATCTCTCTGTCTTAAAAAGAGGGATAAAGCCAAACAAATTGAATATAAAGCTATCTGCAACTACTCATGATTTTGAAAGCCAATTAGTAAGACAGGTTGCGCCTTTAGATTTCTGCTTACTTTTTATTTTAAACTTGCTTCTCTTCGTACTTCTCAATGTTCTTACTTTCGGAGTTTTGTGAATAAATTCCCTCAATTTAGAGTCAAGCGAAGATACCCTGCCACCAACCTACAAAAGAAATTCCAATCAATAAGAACCATCGGTCATGCAACAAGACATTAAAAACATTAGGAACAAGACAATAACAAATAGCAGACATATGTAATTAATGATCCAAATTACGACTACACCTTACTATAGCAAGACAATAAATCTAAAAATAGCCATATCTTCATGGCTTTCTTAGTAAATTCAAAATTAAATCCGGGAATGTATGCAGCAAAAATTTTTGGACTGAGGTTGCACAAAGATAGAGAAGAAAAGAGCGAGGAACTTATAGAAGAACGCACAAATTTGAACTCATATTGGATGCACAATAGCAGTCTATATCGGAAAAATGTTTCAAGCAGCCGATTATATCTGGATTGCGAAACGTTAGTGATAAAGATGGCAGAACTAAAACTCTCTGAGTAGCCAGCTTGATTCCTCCTATTTCCAGTGAGAATAGTAGTTTACACTTAAAACTACCTTTGCTAAATTCTGATGTCCAGGGATAAACCTACCCTTACTTTTCAAATAGTTCTCTCTTGGATATTCCTATATGACCATTATATTACTTCATTAGCAACGTTGGAAACCATCAAACTGGCATTCAAAGTTATATATCTTAATAAGACAAAAGCACAGTGGCAAAATGCCTCCCTCAACAAAGTTAGTTTCTTTGCATACTTGAGTTTAAAAACTTTTCACAAACATAAGCATGCTTTACACGCTCTGGTAAAAATAAACGCATCCTAGAAAAACTCAATAATAAACAGCAACAACTGACTTAGAAGCCTTGCATGAATTAAGATAGCACATTGTATGAAAATATTTGAAATACAGCAATAGCCTGTATATAAGAACCAGGTTTTTAGGAACCTGCTAGGCTACATTTCAAGTCTCAAGTACATAAGGATCTATTTGTGAGCTAGGTTCTTATCAATGGGGTTGCTGTAAATGTGTACTGGTTAAGATTATCAGCTATTTGAAAGGTACTTGACATTGTCATATAGTACAAATAAAGAATTTATACTGTATTATGAGATAATATTCATGCTAAACAAATATCAATAGTATATTCAGATAAAATTCGTATGAAAACATACCAACCTACTCTACGAACCATTGCACCCTAAATTTACCTAAGTACCATTTACACAAGAACCCACAGTGTGAGCTATTACTGCGCAGTATTCCTATAGCAACGTATAATGCTTGCTATAATTGTACTGCAGTTCAAAAGTATGAAACATTTCTTGGAAAGCGCAGCTGTATTATGAATTTTAAAAGGAGGGCCACGACGAAAAACATTGTGATTTCTTTTCTTTTATTGCGACACAATCAGAATGCAAGAAGACATACCGTGCAATTAAGATATAACCACATTAAGACATAAACCTGAAGATTATTCCATTATATTTTGTGAACGTTTCGAGACAATGTGTCTCATCATCAGCTAACAACTAAATATGAGTAAATGGGGCTTATATAATTGAAAGGGAAAACAAATGGGAAAAACAAGCGAGAAAATCAAGTCAAATTCCAAAGGAAAAATCAAACAGGTACGTATGTTAGCAGGTTATATTGCTAAATAAGGGAAAATAAATAAAATAAATTCCTATATAAGGGAAGGACCAGTAGCAGAACAAGAGGAAAAGAAGTAGTAAACAGACTAACCTATAACAATAGCATGATTATCAGACCTCAGGAGGTTTACAATAAAGAGAGAGGTATAGAAGAATTCTGCAAGTAAAGCGTGGTGCGATCCCTAAGCATAAGGAGACTCTCATATTATAAGCAAATCAAGTTCATTGTTTGTTTTATCAATAATACAGAAATTGTAAAAAGGAAGCACTATGACCTGTGTCGTTTATATGATCCCTAATGGACGATGAAGCGCCTTTGATGCAATTACCCTTTTTATTGACCCCTAAATGCTCTCTACAACGAACAACAATAAAGTGGTGTGATGCTGTGCTATACTAAGTAGCCTGGCAGCTACTACACGTAAACTTATAATACCAACGAGCAAACGTAACTGGGGATACGGTCCTTAAAAGGGAAAAACTATCAATGCGCTTACGAGCTTGAAAAACAACTCTAAAGTCGTTATGCCTTGAAATTTGCTTTGATTTTCTCGCTTGTTTTTCCCATTTATTTTTCCCTTCAACTACATACGTCCTGCTTCTAGTCTAGTTTGAATTGAACAGAAAAGCTTCTCATAAGATATTTCATGAAATTTGAAACCTGAAATGTATGCAGAAAGTATGATGATGATGAAATGTGTGTGTTTGAGGCATAGGAAAACCTTATGGCTAATGTTTCCAAACAGTGTGGTACTACTGAAAGGCTTTGAAAAATGAGCAGTATATTCTGAAAATTATAAGGAAATACCTGGCTGCCCCATTTAACGAGAAAGGACTACACCCAACTTGTTTAAAGACTTTTGCATAAGTGGCCTTTAATATGTGGAAGGTGTCCTGATACTTTCTTAATGCCTGCGTGAAACTGATTACCTAAATATATCAGTCCAAATAGATATATCTGCGCATGTATGTTTGTCTGTTTGTTTGTTTGTTTGTTTGCTTGTGTGTGTGTGTGTGTGTGTGTGTGTGTGTGTGTGTGTGTGTGTGTGTGTGTGTGTGTGTGTGTGTATGTGTGTGTATGTGTGTGTGTATGTGTGTGTGTGTGTGTGTGTGTGTGTGTGTGCGTGTGTTTGTAGGGGGTGTACTAAACCAAAGCCTGCATTATAGAGTTCAAAGTAAACTTGCATTATGATGAAAATATGTCTCAATTATTGACAAAGCAATATGTCATCAAATAAATAGACTTCACAAGATGTGATCAACTATTCGAGTAAACATTTTAAACTATTCAATGAATATCAGTCTGATAATTAGACATCACTGAGATTTTAAGACAAATCAGTTTTACCATTAAAAAATACAAACCAAGCAAAAACATTCAAAATAACTTGCTATGTGCACCATGTACCTTTTCTAACTCTTGGTATTGCAACTGTTCAGCCATTTCCCCATCTTTCAGCAGTTGCTCATCCATTTGCAGTTCTTCCTCCTGCAACTTTTTGGCAAACTCTTCACTGGCTTTTAATTCTTCTTCCTTTTCTAAATTCATCTATGAAAGAATTTATTTATAATTCTCAGGGATGACCAATCAGCTCTTCTCTCAAATAAGACTAAAATGAGAAAGCATTATAAAATGATAAAGTGGAGAAAGCTAATAACTAATCTATCTGATTCCCAATTCTAACCTCATTGACCTTCTAAATGGTCAACACAATAGAACCCAAAAAATCTCACAATGAAACCAGCATCATCTTTCTATTATATAATACTAAGTCTAAGTGTTAGCAGCTTGTCCTGTGCCAAACCCTGAATGAGAAGTGAACTAAACACTACAGCATGAAAAAGCGGTACCATGTTTTGACCATACTGAAAAACTAAACAACTAATATTCCAAAGCATGTGGTTCACAAATATAAAAGACAAACTGAAAAATAATAGCATGCATCAATGCAAAACATTAGCAAATTAGCACATCATATACTCATTACATTGAGTTCCATTTTGTTCTTGATCAATCAGTGAATCTGTTTACGTGAAATTGTTAACCAATAAGATGTTTCTATGCTTTACAATTACATATTTCATTGTGGTGCCATTTTGAAGCGAAATTGCTGTGGAGAGTTCATTACTCACAATTTGTGGTCTGAACATATTTACATTCATTTACAGAGACAAGCTTGTAAATACAGCTACACTGATACCTCCGAAAGCTAAATTGAGAAATGAATGGTTTCTAAGATATTCAACATATGCAGCAGTGCCTATTGTTTACTTGAGGAGGGCCTTCCTGAACCATCCTTAACTGTTAAAACAACAAGAATGTATCTATTCATGTACAAGATGTGAAACAGACTTAGGTTTGCACAAGTAATCATCAATGAAATGAATGCTGTGTTTGCCTTATAAACCAGTAATGACTTGGTGAAGAACGGCCAAGGTGACAATTCCTACATTTTGTCACATAAGTTTCAAAAATAATCTGTCAGCAATGCTTCAAGACTATAATGGGTCAGAAGATATTAACAAACTGGATCTTTGGGATGATAAAGTGGATGCCAAACAAGCATATATTGAAGTTCAGTACTGATATAACAGCTAATCTTAACTATTTAGTAAATTACGACTTCCTAGCCATAAGCTGTTAAGCAAAAAGTTTGATGCTTGCAATAAGAAAGTTATGTCTCTTGGTTATAGTCTTCTTGGTAAAGCATATGGACTCTGGGATTCTGATAAAAAGTGACTAGTAATTAGTCAGCATGTGAAATTCAATGACAATTTGCATTGGGCAGCCAACAATTGGAAAGAAATCAAACATACTCCTGCTAGTGAATTGATACATAAGAAAAATAACAAGACAACAGAACTAATTCCAAAAACTGATATTTCTAATTTTTAAGAGCAATTCAGGTATTCAAAGAACTACCAGAAAATGTCAGCTATCATTATGGGTGATAAGTAAAGACATTCTCGTTGGAGAAGAGCTCAAAAAACATAACTCTTTACTCGCAGGTGCTGGCACAGTGAGAGCCTAGCCTAGCACTCTCCAAGGAACATACAAAGTTCACTAGCAAATTTGTGAAAAGAAGCTATGAATGCTGAATACAATTCATTGTTAGAGAACAACTTTTGTACACTAGTAGATCAACCATAGGGACAAAATGTGATAGATAATATGTAGGTGCTCAAAAGCAAATGCCATTCAGGTGAATCTTTTCAACAATACAAGACTATACCTCTAGCAAAAGACTTTTCACACCAGCCAGGCATGGATATGACTGAGATATTTTCTCCTGTAGCAAGGTATACTTCAATATGTACCTTAGTTGCTACAGATATTCAGTATGACTTTCATTTGCATCAGATGGATGTACAAATATCTTTTATTAATGGAAAATTCAAGGAGGATTTCTATATGAAACAGCTTGTTGGCATTTGGGAAAGAAGGGAAAGAAAATCTTTCACATAAACTGGAGAAAGAAATGTATGGCTTAAAGCAAGCTGCATGATGTTGATAGCAATTATTGAATGATTACATTCAAGAAAAAGAATATCAGCAAAGTTCTTGGTGTACAATAGGGGTACAGAAGTATTGTAACACCCTGTTAAAAACGGTAGCTTTCTACCGCCAACTGCCTACTCTTTGAAATTTATGTTACAGAATTATCACAATGTAGGGGCTTCCTCCATCTTAACTTAGGCTGGAAAATATTTGTCAATCACCCAATTTTGAACTAAAACAAACTGTTTACCTCTATTGGGAATTGTTGACAGAAAAAGTAATGTAAGTGTTGAAGGAATGATGTTAATTGTTTAGGCAGTAATTTTAGGAAGGTGGTAATAAGAAATTAACGAAACAGCATGTATATCTGAAAGCAAGAGTGAGATTTTTTAGTGTTTCAAGGCAAGCATAGTTCAGGCCTAACCTTGGCTGTGAATTGTTTGCTAAACTATCTCTCGCCGACAATTTGGTTCATAAAGCAATTTTTCAGGTGAGCCATCTTTGAAACTCCCCCTTATGTATATGAAATAAGTTAGACATGTAAGAAACTAAAAATAGCATTGTTTTAAGAGCTTTCTCGGTATATCCGACATGATTGGTTTTAGACAATTCTTATAAGAATAATAGCAAAGCCTGTGCTCATGCAGTAACTGCAAGAAAAGCAGTTATTGTCACTGTAAAACTTGTCTCACCTGAAACTACTCCATGGAACAAAGATAACATTATCAAAAAGAATATCTAAATGAAGAGAACCCCCAAAGCAAATATTTTTGTACAAACTATCAGTCTAATATATTTTGTCACTAAAAGCAGTGAAATACCATAATATTTGTCAGAAAATTCATATTGTAATGTTATTTCTCCTTACCACCATCCCAAAATCACTGCCTAAACATTCAGCATCACTCCTTCAACACTTTCATTAATTTTTCTGTCAATAATTCTTGATAGAGTTAAAAAGTTTGCTTTAATTCAAAGTTGAGTGAATGATGAATATTTTCCAGCCTAAGTTAAGATGGAAGAAGCCCCTACATTGTGATTAGTTTGTTATGTAAATTTCAAAGATTAGGCTGCTGGCCAGCACATTTTTAACAGGGTGTTGCAATACTTTTGTCCCCCTAATGTATGTACTGGAAGTGTCTTCAGAAAAATGCTATCTACTTGGTCATACATGTTAGTGACTTATCAATTCCATCAAAAGATATTCAGTTATTGGAACAGGAGAAGCCAATATTTGGTACAAAATTTGACATGCATGACTTGGAAGAGGCTAAACACTAGACTATAAATCCTCAGCAACCTCTATGAAAAATACTTTAGCCTACAAATAATGGTGCCTAAGAACAGTGATGTAAAACCATACCTTCAATAGCTCTTCTTCATATTCTTTTCTCAGTGTACCATCTTCAGCAATAATAGGTGATAATCTTGAACCTTTACAGAAATTTAGGCATTAAAAATCTGAACAAATATATGCATATATATCACTAAAATTGAAAGCAACATACAGGCCTTACCCTGAGCATAAATAAGGGGCTCTAAAAACAAGCTTCTAGAACACTTTAGGGGTTCTTGACCACTTTAGCAAATCCTAAGATTGCATGCAGAATACAAAGGAATGACTGGGTAAAAGCAAAATCAATACAGGCTTCCAATCTACGAATATTCAATATTTTAACTGAATATAAAAGGTCTGCGATATTAAAAGGTGTGAATTGCTTGTAGGTAGTGCCTACCCAAAAAGATGTGAAAGGATGATGACCTATTACTCAGACATGAAAGGAAAGGATTAGCTGAATGATGATTTGACCCTAATGTTTTTTAGACATGACATAGAGATTATTCTAGGAAAAGTCCTTGTGATGACTTGAAAAGATTTTCTTTATGAAAGGGCTTCAAGCATATATAACAAGTTGACCCGCACCATGCATATTTGTCTGACTTGTGAAATATCTGACTTATGCAAATCTAATTTACTCAAGTTTGACTGTACTTTGCCTCAATATGGCACTAAATAAAGATCCACTAGATATATCAACAATATCATTTCATTATAAACTAATACTTGGAAATACAAAAAATGAAATATAAAAGTGGAATCATGAAGTCATATGGTACTATTTTACAACAGCTTTGATTAGTTGATCCAATGATATGCATCTAACTATTTTGTCTACAGGTTGCAAGTTGATGTACATACTGTACATAATACATCTAAGTGAAAAAAGCATAATTGCATCACATAACATATAATCAAAAAAGCTCTATTTACTACACTTCAAACAAAATGGAGCTCTAAATTTCAGGGATGCCACTGTTGGGGTACAGGGGGTCCAAACCCTTACTCTTGCATGTCAAAAAGATAAAAGCACCTGGTTCTTGGAACATGTTGAGACTGTTTACTGCATTTCTGTTTGACAGATACTTTTATCATCACCCTTTGACTTAATGTTGAGTGACAAATCTCAAGTTGAGTTATAAGAACAATGAACATATGTGAACTATTGTTTATGCCTAATTTAGTCTTCTTTATAGTCCTTCTTTATAGTTATGGCCAGGTCAGGTCAGGTCAGGTCAAGTCAGGCCAGTTGGTGACTTCAGGTCAGGTCAGGGCAGTCGATCTGCTACTGGTAACCTGTAAACCAGTACAACCTGTTCCAGGGCCGACTAAACCAGCACCCCCACTAGCCCACCTTGGACTAGCCAGGAGGGTAGCTAGACACCCAGTTGGAATCAAAAACAAGATCCACAAAGGGCGCTGGTTCAGGAGAACCACATGCGGCCATCTAGCACCTACTCTGGCTCTTGGAAATCACTGTCACCATCCCAGTTTGCTCAGCCATGGCAGCCGAATCAAGAGTGTCAAGGGTTGGGTCAGTCATATGCATGCTGTACCCCACCTAAAGATCCACTGTGCGGGTTCAAGGAACTTATCCTCTACATCAAAGCCCTGCAGCGATGGGAAAGGGGTGAAACGGCAGGTAGAAGATGACACTGGCAGCCACAGCTCCAATCCTGCATGTAGGCAGTTCAGGATATTGGTCGTTTGTTTGCCAACTCAGAGGTGATGGCAACATCCGGCAGCACCCTGGATGACCAAGCAGCCCTCTTTAGGGTCAGCACTGCTTGCTCCAAATCAGAGAGGGGCCTTTAAAAGGTGGCCTAACCAAAGCTCATCTCTCTTTACCCAGTTGGCTGGCCACGGCCAACAGGCATCTTCAACACGGCCGAACAATGTCAAACAGAAAAAGGTCCACGCCCACCACAAAGGGGCACCCATCCTAAAAGTTGCCTGTTGGAACATCAAGGCCAGGTCAGACTGAACAGCAATGTTTCTGAAGCATTTCCCATCTGAAATGGAGTGAAACAAGGGTGTGTTCTAGCTCCTACCCTTTTCTCCATCTTCTTCAGCCTGATGCTGAAGCAAGCCCTTGAAGACTTTGATTCTGTAGATGCTATATATGTGCGCTACCACTTAGATGGCAATCTTTTCAACCTCAGATGACTTCAAGCCAGCACAAAGACAAGGGAAGAACTAATCACAGACCTCCTCTTTGCTGATGATGCAGCCTTAGTTACTCTCACTGAGAGTGCTCTGCAATGACTGACATCCTGCTTTGCAGATGGTGCCCAAAAATTTGGACTTGTTATCAGCCTGAAGAAAACTGAAGTCCTCTAACAACCAGCACAAAGAGTGGCACACAACACCCTACACATAAACATCAATGAAACAGAACTAAAACCTGTCAATCAATTCTGCTACCATAATAATTTCCTCTGATGTTAAAATCGACCTGGAGATTGATAACAGGCTCACCAAGGCAAGCAGATCCTTTGGAAAGCTGTACAAGCAGGTTTGGAACAACAAGAATCTCGAAACAAGCACCAAAATAGTTGTCTACAAAGCTGTCATACTTCCCACTCTACTATATGGAGCAGAGTCATAGGCCACTTATCACCATCATATACGTCTTCTAGAGCGAACCCGCCAACGGTGTCTTCACACGATCCTCAACATCCAATGGAAGGACTTTGTCACAAATGTAGAGGTCCTTGAGTGAGCAGAAATCACCAGCATTGAAGCCCAACTCATGAAGATCCAACTTCACTGGACATGACACGTTGCAAGGATGGAAGACCACCGATTACCTAAGAAAATCCTATTCAGGGAACTATCCACTGGCCAGCATGGGAGAGGAGCACCCAAAAAGTGATACAAAGACTCCCTGAAAAAGATATTGAATGCATGCAACATCAACCACAAGGACTGGGCCATTCTAGCCAGTGACAGAGAATCCTGGTGAATGAAAAGCCACAACTCAGTGACTGACTTTGAAACATCTGGCTGAAACAAACTGAAGATCAAGCGCCAGGAAAGAAAGGATCGTGAGGCTGCAAATCCTAATATGAATACCGACTTCATATGTACAAACTGTGGCCTTACATGTGGTTCACGCATCGGCCTCTTCAGCCATCAAACTGCTTGTCAGAAATATGGACAATCAATCCTTATATTGTATTTTCAAATATGAAAATAAAGCCTAATATATAGTCCTGTCATTGCTCACACAAAAATTCAGTTCTGTTTGTGTATAAGTTGGAGTTGTACAGAACCTTATGGCAGTCTCAACATCATTCTCATCACTTAAAGTAGTGAAATTATTAACATTCTTCTGTCTCTAAGTCAAGTTGGTAGCACTGAGGGGTTAGGGGAACCACTTTTGTAGGTTTTGAACTTTGAAGTACACCCCATTCACACTATTCCATTTTTGAACAAAAACTGATCTATTTAGCTCTGTCTCTGGATTTGAATTCACATGAATGAATAAAAACAATGATAAAATGGAGCTAAATGAAACCAGAGCTAAACAAAAATGCAACTCTGTAGTGTGAACACCAAAAGTGGAACAATTTTAACCATTTATGTCTCAAAACAGAGTAGTATGAACAGAGAACAGGTATGGCACCACTGAAGGGGGGAGGCTTCAGCCCAGGTATTTTCAAGTCATGTTCCCCCTGTTTTCTTCTCATTGTTGATTTTTCCTGAATCTGTGGCCTTGCCCTAGCACCATACTGATCAGCTATATTTTAGTCTGGGAGTTGGTGGAAGGTGAAAAATATTCTATCACATCAGACCCAACCATGGTAGGTGTTCCTACATCACTAAAAGAAGCCATCAGTCCTCCCATTCCCATAACTCCCTGTGCTCTTTAGTAAGCTGCTAATCTAACTGTGCCTAGGCTGTTAATCGAACTATGGGCAGACTAATTCCAGCCAAAATACCTTTGGGTATGGGCCTCTTCCAAGTCTGCAAAACACTATTCTAAGTTGTCTCTCTTGAAAGAATCTTTATGACTTATTGTGGCTTATGTCCGGAATAGACTCCTGTCCTGAAAAAAATCCGTAGCTAAGCTCCCTCATTTACAAGTCCTCTCCCAGCTTTATCTCGTAGACTATGCGAATAAATTTTCCGCTAAAAAGAAGGATACAAAATAGAATAGGGCCATAATATGTGATCGTCTTTCGCTGAACAGTATGTATATTCGACTAACATTAACGTATTAGCTCACTTCTAAAACCTACCAGTGGCGTAAATGTCATCATCTTCACCACACAACCTTTTCTTGCAACGTTCAGGAAATAACTTTTGTATCAGGTCCCATCTGGCTTGGTCAATAAGCTTGCCTTCCTTGGCTTTTCGCCTTGCCCAATTAGATATACGAATTCTACATACTGGGCAACACAAACTGGTTTTCTCAACATGAGATTGAAAACATAGCATGCATAGTTCATGGTTGCATGGCATAACCACAGGCTGCACCAGTAGCTCTAAGCATATTGGACAAATAAAGTCCCTCTCATCCATACCACAATTTCATGTAGCAACCAAAGTTGCCGCCATCCAATGTTGCCTAATGAAATTCTCTCTAAACGCGAGGCAGATACAACTTTCAAAACGAGGCCCAGATTGGGAGAGTTATTGGTTACCGTAAGTCCTCGATTAAGCCCCCACCCTCGAATAAGCCCCCCTCGAATAAGCCCCCACCCTAAATTATTTTTGTGAAATAAGTCCCCACCCTCGAATAAGCCCCCATGGCGGTTATTCGATCCCACCCTCGATCACCCTCCATTATGCAAAGTCATTGTTCAGTGGATCTTGGATACATGGCAGAAGCTGCCCTTTGAGCTCATTCGAAACTCATTTACACCATGTGGGTTAGCAACTGCACTTGATGGAAGTGAAGACGATAAAATTCATTGTTTCAAAGAGGGTCAACCTTGTAGAAGTGGACGGGAAATGTTGTCTGAGCAAATGAAACTCATGCACGAGACAGAAGAAGATCCTTTTACACCAAGCAAACATTGAGATTTGCGCAGCAGCACCTGAGGATTTACTCATCGATGAAGATAGCCTGGGCGAGGAAGATATCAATATAACTGAATAAAATGTGACAATAACTCAGTGTTTAATAACTTTTGAAAAAAATTGTTCTGTTGGTGAAGATTGTTGTAATTTTAGTAAATGTTGTAATTTAGTAAATACATTTAACTCTAATTTTTGACAGACTTTCTTCTTTTTTTCAACATACATTACTTAGACTTAGATATCGCTCCGAAAATAACAAATATTTATGACCATTTTTGGTTGCGACAGAATAAGCCCCCCCTCGCATAAGCCCCCCCCTCGAATAAGCCCCCATCCTAAAATATTTTTTGTGAAATAACCCCCCGGGGCTTATTCGAGGACTTACGGTATATATCCACTGGCTTTATCACTGATCAGTTGTCAATAATTGGGAGGGGCGGGGATTGTAAAATTGGAGCTAAATTTTCCTTCATGTGAATAGAGCTTCAAAAGTAGTTGATCGAATGTCTCAAATCAAATAGAACGTTTTACTATGAACGTAGACTTTATAGACTTTCTGAATTCATAACTGTTAGCGAAGGTGGACTTTTGAAGAAAGCATTTTTGATTGGTAAGATCATAATTAATTGAAACTGAGGAGATTTTCCCTAAAATCAGAGATTTACTTTACCCAACAATTAGGCAGGAGAGAGTACACCAACTGCACTACACAGTTTTCTTTCTTCAAGACAATTTTGTATAAAAAAGGAGGCTCAAAAATCCGAAAAATGTAAGAAAATCACTAGCTTTGTACCTCTGAATACGATTTTTAAAAATGCTGTTTTTTCAGTTTGTGGGAAGCGCAGTTTATCATTAAACCGTAGAATAAAGATGACGAAAAGTAAAGTCATGATTCGGAATGTTCAATTTATCAACAATTTCAGTTGTACTAAGACTTTCATGATTGACACATCTAGGCATTTCCATGATTGACACAATCCTGTTGACAAACGTTTCGGACCCTATTCCTGGGATTCATCATTAGCGTAAAAAGCAACCAAAGAGACAGGAATTATATGGAAAAATAAATGATAAATATAATCTACAAGGAGAACTTCAGGAAAACTTAGGGAAGCAAAAACAAAGAATAACTCAATGTAAAACGGCAAAATGGGATAAGGTTATACCTTGAAATGTAATATGTGTGTTAACTATTTAGAATATAGATGTAAAAATAAACCCTGTAAACAAGTGATACTGTCAATCGTCAGTGGTTTCTCTATGTGTCCTGCTATCGTAGTGTGTTTCCGTATCAATTGGTGTCCTGTAGTTGTGATTGTAGTTATGAGTGTTGGAATTTATGAAATGAGTTAGTAGAGATTTGAGAGTCAAACGTACAGCATGACTCTCTCTGTGTATATGTTCTGCATATGTTTAACATTGGTGACAGGAGTGAGACCAGTGGATAGATGAGACAGTATTCGCGCACAATACTAGCGTCCCTATATGAGATGCTTTTTGGACATCTAGCTCGTATGCTTATCGAGGTAAAGTTGAATGTCCCTTTACGGAATCCTAGTTACCAGTCAGACTATAATCAGTTGTTAGGAAAAGCTCTCAGTTACTCTATCAAACTTGTTCAGTGTAATCTCGCTCTTGCTAGATCCTGACAGGCCTCTCATTATGATAACAGGAATTCCCAGTCCTTAGGGCGCTAAAACCAGAGAGTCTGACTAGTCTCAATAGGCTCCCGGTCCTTCTTATTCATTTTATTACAATGAGAGGACTGTCTGGATCTAGCAAGACTGAGATTACGTTGAACAAGCTAATTAGAGTAACTGAGAGTTTTCGGGCCATTCAAATAGTACTTATGCTGAATACTAATCGAGTTTGGAGCCCCATCCCCCGCGTACGCTTTGTGTATTTTAGAGGTGTCCCATCTCCTCACCGTACGTACTTTTAAGTAATCACCCCCACCTAAATACTTGAATCTATTGTTTATCTCACTCTTTTACAAATTCGCAAATATCATCTAAAATTAAGGTTTTCATGATTAGAACAATCAGGCGTGTAAAATTTTTAAATGATAGTTTCAATTAGTTGGATACTTCACAAGTAATTCAGCGTTTGAAGATTACACTGGCGTACGTACGCCTTTTGAAGAGACCCCATAGCCCTGAAAGTTTTCGTGCGCTTGTTGAGTAGGGCTCATACAGGGCCCCTACCTCCATGCAGAGCTCACGTACTTTTTGAATATCCCCTTTTCGTAATGACTGACTATAGTTTGACTGGCTATTGGGATTCTGTAAAGAAAAACCCAACTCTACCTCAATTAGCATAAGAGCTGGATGCCAAAAAACACCTCATAAGGGGACATACCGCTACACTCGTGGACACTAGTATTGTACCCGAATACTGCTTCATCTATCCTCTGATCCCAACCTGCAATACGCTCAGACACAAAGGCCCTTTTGAAGTGCACGGTTCTGGTGTTCCACAAGTCCGTTGCACTGTTGATGGTAAGTGGTCGTCCAAGTCTTCTTTATACCCATCAAATTATATATTTCATGCATCTGGGTACTGTGGAAATTATGACGCTGGTCAAAGTGGAGGACTGTGGGAGAAGTCCAAAGCGAGAAAAAATACACGAGACACGTGGATATGAGCTACAGTGGAAACTGTCTGATCTGTTATGGGAAAAGCTTCACACCATTTGGTGAAATGGTCCACGAGCACAAGGATGTGTTTATTACCACAGTCTGTTCCTTTGATAGTCCCCAAGTAATCCATGGACCAAAACAGGAATGGTTCACTTACCTGGATGTTTGTAAACATGTCTTGGCTAAGTGATGATCGTCTTTAATCTGACTACATTCAGAGCAATTTTGAATATACAGTTGCACATATTCTTGCATTTGAAGACAAAAGAACTGCACTATAACCCATGACAATGTTAGTTCAGCAAATGGACAAAATGGTTTTCTTTCCTGGGAGCTAAACTATGGAATTGCCTCCCTGCTGAATCTAAGTCGGCATCCTCCCTGGGTGGTTTCAAAAATCAATAAACGGTTGACTATTTCCTTATTTTTTGGAGGGTCCCTTGAAAAACAACTTCCGTTGAAGGGCAACCCTCCCTTCATCATCATCATCATCATCATCATCATCATCATCATCATCATCATCATCATCATCATCATCATAAATTTATTTACAGTTTGCTGTATTTAAAGATAAAAAAGAAGTTAATTAAGGCCAACCTAAACTAACTCTAAAACTAAGAGACTAAAAAAAAGAGAATATAAATACAGAACTAAGCCAAAAAACCTAAATCTTTAATATAAACTTTGCACGATCTGCAGTTGCAAGGCATTCTGTTCCACTGTTTTATTTTTCTTTTTAATTCTTGCAAAGTGTCACTGTCTTTCAAACTATTGGGCAGTGAGGATCATAAGGAGCAACCTCTAAACTGAATATTTTCTGTACCATAAATTGTTGTTCTTGCTTTCGGCAGTTGCAAATGATTTGGATTACGCAAGCTATAATAGTTATATTTTCGGCAAAGACATCCTTCATAAAAGTTGGATTAATGTTATTCTTTGTCTTGAATATTTCTATCGCAAGCAACTGCGAATTGCGTTGATGTATAGTCAGGGATTTATTTACAGAATTACTACCACTATCTTTGCATGCAATTCGCAAGGCTCTTTCACATACTTTGTTTAATTTAGTATTAGCCCTTCTATCGTGAAACATCCATACAAGCGGACAGTAGTTGAACTGCGATTTTATGAACGCATCTATTATCAATTGTAATTTAATAGGATCTATATAATTAGATAGCCAATATATAACAAATCGGCATTTTCTTGGAGTATTTTTGGAGGAGTGGCTTCTTGAGGTGTCGCTTTTTTAGGGTCTAGTTTTATTAAATGGTCAAACATTTCTTGGATAGTAACTTGCTGCAATGAAAAACGTTATAGGATGCACACGTTAGTTCTAATCCTAGCAACACTAGAGTGACATTGAAAACGCTCAATAGTAGTTTGCAGAATATCTTCTAAGGAGGCATTCATATTTGTGGGATCCTCTTCTTTAACAATACCTAAAGAAGAGGTATGAAATAACCTAATACCTAAACAAATCAAATATGAAATAATATAAATATGAATATGACACTATCCGATTGACACCCATGTGACCCCCAGTGAGAGCTACCGCCGACCTCCACTTGGCCACGACACGAAAGTTCTCAGTAGCAAATAAAAGAGCTAGTTCTTCTTTTTCCATTATTGTATAATTTTGTTCCCTGCCAGGCAGTGTGCAACTCGCATACGATATAACTCGCTGGTGGTCTGATTCATCAAGCTCTGTAAGCACAATACCCAGACCCAACGTCAGAGGCGTCAGTCTGGAGAATAAAGGACTTTTCATAGGTAAGCCTCAGGCAATAAAGTAGTTTTCTTATTAAAAGAAAAAAGTGTAGTTTTCCCAATGTTTAGCGCACCGTATTTTGTCGCCAGCGACTAAAAGCAGAGCATCTCGAGTGTGCATGCTACGTAACCCTTGATTTATTCAATTATTAATGAATTGCTATTTTGGACCACTGAGATGGACCAAATCAGGGCCTGTTTACATGATCCTGCCTTGCCTGGATGTTTCACATAGGCGGGATGCCCCGGCTACCGAGAGAAACACATATAATTTAACCTTTCCATTTACATGGGAGTTTTATCCCATCCCGTCTTGCCGGATACTTTCATTCCGTCTCAGCAAAGTGGGATATCCTGTTTAGCCAGGCGATTTTCTACATATAAATGCTAACCTCCACTCGGTCGTGTGCACGGTATTGTATTCTTCGGTCAGGAAAGAGTAGGAGACAGATAGACAACACACATAATGTAACTATAACTTACGTATATCTTCGACTATATCATGGTGACACACTGATTTCCCTTTACATGCGATAAGATTAATATAAAATGAATCATGTGATTGCTGGGGGCCTGGGATCTACTTACCTTTCCAGCACACGGTACAGCCAAATCAGCGCCTGCTCATTAACTAGGTATGATGCAATAACCCCGGCCGTCACTCTCAAACTTTGTATGCTTTGGGAATAGAACCAAAGCCAATTGCCAGGGCGGTCATTTGTTCTATACAGGTAATCATTCAATAGGATCAAAATGGTAAGACAACTCACACTAAGTAACATTCAGCGCCAAACAAAGTTCACCGGGCTGGCATTCGCCAATTACCAGCATTTAAAAATCAAATGGGTGCCTTATCATTTCATCACTCTGCATGTACGGGACAACATTTTCACTTGTTCCTCAAACTTCTCCGCAGCCATGCAAAGCATCTTGTTCCATAGGTATTTTACCATCGGAACACACCATCTATTTTTGAAAAAGAGCGCGAAATACTTTATAAAAAAGGCGCCAAATTTTATCCCGCCCGGCAGTAATTCTCTTGGAAAAACAAATAAAGTCTCTAGTTGGTGCGTAGGGAGTAAGGGGCAGGGCTATCTTCCAAATAATGCAAAACAGTAAGTTTTCAACTCAATAATGAATAAATAAAATGGTCTAGAGGCCGAGTGGTTTGAGCGCTTGACTGCTGTGCGAAAGATCGACGAATCGAGGTAAATCCACGTGCTCTTGTATGCCCACTCACTATCCACTCAATAGCAAATATATATTTATAAGCAACACCGGAGAGTTAAAGGCGGAGAGGAAAGGAACCGGCTACCCTATTTCACTACGCCAATGGCCCAGGATAAATGTCCTCTCTAACAGGCACTACCCAACATATGGAATCGTACATAAGGCCAACCTGTACCTTTAATGAATAGAAACTCTTTAGAGGACAACCTGCGCCTTTCTTGTGCCAAAAATATCCCAAAGCATTTAAGCATAAAGCTTTTATGGTAACTTTGGATTATCACTGACGTCATAGAATCTAAAATATTTGTGCTATCTTAGATATACTGCTGATGCAAAAGACCATATTGAGCTTTATAGATGCTGTACTATCTGATTGTAAACTAGTTTCTGCACTTTCAACATGTTTCTCCTGAAGTCCATTGTACAGCTCTATTTCCACATAACCAATACTTGTTGTCCTGTATGAATGTGGCACTTTGGTACCCAATACAGTCCTTTTTCTCCAAATATATCTGCTATCATGAAACATAAGCATTATTTCGCTAGTTCCACTTTTTATACTCCGATGTAAATTTTCCTGGTACTTGTAAAGCAAATATACAGTTGCTTTTGATACTAGAAATATCAAAGAGAGCATTGTTTCTGTGATATAAACTTGTCATTTTTGACTCTGTAGAAAATCAATGTCATCTTTTCCGGGTCACCCATAAAGAACGTGCGCATTGGGGGGGGGGCTCAGACCAAAAGCGTACAGGCACTTACAAAAGGGAGGGGGTTGATCATGTGCGTACGTATGCATCACCTATGGTGTTTGTGATTCAGTTTTTTTAGGTTTCTTAAGCCTCAAAATTCTTTCTATTAGAAGATAAATTGATCGCATACTTTGCGGAAAATGAAGAAGTATCACATGCGCCAAGCATTTATTTCAAGGCAAAATATAAAATGCAAACATGAGTAAGATTCAAAGAGCTTCTACAGAAGAGAGGAGGGCAGGAGTGCGATCCATAAAGAAAACCTCCAAAAACTAATGCTAAGGAGTTCATGTAGCAAACCCTCCTTCGTGTGGGACCTCTGTCAATGGAAAATCTTACATTATAACCTTATTGTTAAGGATTTCGTCCAATTACTAAACACGAGAACAGTAACATACGGGAATAACTCATCAAAATTTAGAAGAAAAATACTTTGGAATGCACTGAGTGATGTGACAAATCTGCCAAATAGAGCAGTAAATTTAAAAATAACATAAAAAATTGGACAGGATCTGCAAATCCTTTTCGAATATATGCATGCAAAAGACATCGTAAATAAGACCAGTTGGTCAGCATTAGTTAATCAATTGTCTTTTTTCAATCGTCATTCCGTCCTTTTCTTTGCTCGTCTAACAAGTTTCTCACAGAATTTAATTTCTTGCTTTTCAGTTCGGAACCATGAAATTTTAATGCATTAAAGTAACTAAAACATGTGCCTAGATTTTCTTATATTAGTGACTTTGCTGTGATTTTTGAGAGTTTTTGTGTCTTTGCTATTGTTTGAGAGATTTTGCAGTTTGTATGTTAGATTTTTCCAAGTCATATGCCCCGCAATGTTCATGAAATGTATTTAATTCTTTACCCATCCGATGAAAAATTAACAATTGATAAGGAAAGACAATGAAGCCCAAAAGAAAATTCTACAATAGCTGGGGGGGGGGTTTAAATCTTTATGGTCATTGTCATAAGTATGCAAGGGGAAGGGGCAGAGCAAAAGTTCTTAGGTTTCTACCTTTTTACTCTAGAATAGGTCGCAAATTGGACTAGTTTCATGCCCAGAATAATCAAAATTACCCATTGCACTCTCAATTAAGATCATTTTTGAATGAACTCGCCAGTTCCTTTATACTATTTATTATAGTTCTGTTTTAATTGCCATCAAGCTTTCTGCGGACATTTGTATCATTTAAGAAGTATTTTAGACAAGCTAGAAAGACGTTGCTTTGGAATGAGCTAGATGAACCGTGAGGTCCCACGGCTTAGAGCTAATGACAAATTGGTTTAATATTAAAACGGTCCTGTTACGTTATATACAAGTAATTACCCGATTCAATTCTCCTAAGGATGAATGCTCATGAGTATTGTAGGCCGTAAAACAAAATCAATCTGAACTTCTGCAAAGTATGTATTTACACTTATTCACAACAATTGTACGAAGAAAGTTACAGATGAATTAGCAAATCAAACAACAGATTTGACGACAAGAAATTCAAATACAGTGGTATATATCCACGTTGAATACTTATCATAAATAAACTCTATATATCACAAATCCGCTGCAGTCTACCTATGAATACAACTTTTCATGACTTGCGCAAGTTCGATCGAATGACAGTGGAAGTGCTCCATCAATCACTTCACATACTTTTCCATAAATCGCTTGTGAAAGTCAGAGCGAATGGTGTCATTTATAAAAGCCTTTGGCTACGAATTAAAGAAAACACCTTAAAAACTTAAAAAAAGAAAAGAAAACAGGTACAAATACAAAATATAAATGTAGAAATACAAAATGCGCATGTAAATGCGAATAAACAGTTGACTACGGTTAAAGTTACACTGATTATGTAAGTGAAAAGTGTGAATGTAAGCGGGTTGTCACTGTACTTAGAGATAACTAAAGTATATAGGTACAGTGGCAACGGAAGCACAGGGGCAGACGGAACAGCACTATGTATTAGTACAAAATTAGTATTGCATATGTGCAGATCTATTTCAATATATGTTGCTGGACCAAATGTATAAGAATCAGACAGTGATCGTGACAACGTGTAATTAAAAGTTTTCGAATGTTTTGAAATTCCTGGGAAAGAAACATACGTGTAACGACATTGCAATCGACACCGATTGTTGGGGCTTTCTGAGAATTGTACTGCGAAATTCGCAATGGTGAAATGCCATTATCCATAGGCTTCCTTGTGCTTTTCTTATAACTTTGTAATCTTTATAGTAAATTGAAAACCCACGGAAAAACCTATCAGAAATTAACTACCGCTATAGAGCGATTTCAGTCAGCGTGTTCGAATGTTAGTAATAGTCGCTGCTGTACCTGTGTCAGAACAGTCTTGACTCTGATTCAATTATACTTTAATTAAATGGCAAATGTTGTGAATACTATATACCAAGGACAATTGATAGCAGTTGTAAGACCTTGTGTAAGCAGATCATTTGGAGAGGGCATCATACCACAGCGAACTGCTTATAAAATTGTCTTATTTGTTGCTACTGAACCTGAGTATTAGATAGCAACTATTCAAATACAACGAAAATGCACAGCTTTTTGTGAAAAATCACTTTTGCATTTAGTTTTGAGCAAGCATCTTAAATGCTTCATGAAAGTAATGCTCTGCAACATGAACGCAAAAAGGGCAATTTCAGTCATACAGAAGTCAAATACTGCCAAATAAAGGTAAAACGAATACATATCCTGACAAAGAAGTCGTGATTTCGTCAACAATATTGGCTTGTTTGAAATGCTCTTGTTATTGTATTCAGCAATAGTAAGAGGAAATTAGTGATCATCTTGTGACCTAAAGAGTTGATTTCAGGGGGTATCTGACACATTCCATCCCAAAAAACACTTCTAATTCCTAGATAATAGCCAAAACATAACATTATTTTTCTTCTGAACATATAATAAATAAGGCGTGCTTCTCTTGGGCGTTACCTCGGGTTACACCTGTTGAGGATTTTGCCGCATAGTGCAAAATCCTTAAATAATGCAAAATCCTCAACAACTGCTATCAAGCAACAATGGCACTACCATGGGCACATCTGCATACTGCAATCACTGGCTAAACTGTAGTGAGGGCTTTTTTACATCTATGAAGCATTTGAAATTATGAGTAAAAATGAATTAGAACAAAAACAGGAAGAAAATGCTACAAGATATAGCACCAAACATTACAGAATGACATTGAAAATGTGTAAACAACCTTATCTTTGTCATCATCTTTGGCACAGTTTTTGAACACGACATCATCATCCCATCTAAACAAACAGGGGAAGATTAAATAAACTCGGATACCTGGCTTACAAGGAACCATAAGTGAACCTATGACTGCCTATGATTCATTACTGGCACCTTAAAATTTCAAAATAGAAACAAGCATCGCTGCCTGTATGTGACAGTCGTGAGTTCCCTGCAACAATCTGGACTCACTAGAAACATGAATCACTGCCTGTATGAGAGAGTCGCGGGATGCCTGCAACAATCTGGACTTACTATAAACAACCATCACTGCCTGAATCCAACCGTTGAGGGTTGCCTGTAATAATCTGAACTCACTAGAAAAGATACATCACTGCCTGTATGCAACAGTCAAGGGCTGCCTACAACAATCTGTACGCACTTGGAAAAGTACACCAATAAGAGTATATATTGTAACAAAGATTTCCTGCTCAATTCCACTAAATTCCACTGGTTTAATGGAAATAAATTAACTAGGAAGATGCAGGTTATCTATCACAGGCAGTTGTAGACTCCCTTAAGGTAATAGGTTTCAGATACATGATCAGGCATTCAATTAGATATTCGATTAAATTCGATTAGCTACTAATTTCTGGATTACCTAATGCAGTATCTAATTGTGTAGCAAACCAGAGACAGTAAGTTGGATATAAAAAAAATCACAGTATAAATTAATGTGCGTAAAACAAAATCAAAGTGATTCTATCTTATTTGGATTTTATCTAATGAAACTTCAAAGTGTACCGACAATTGCAATAACAGAGTAGCATGGTCTGATAGTAATAATACTGGCTATAGCAAAGTTTCTACAAAAGGTGAAGTTCCAAACACGTTTCAGAGGTATGTGCCAATGTACGTATGTTGTACACAAAGCTATTGTCTGATGATTTGAAGCCTGGAGAGGGATACCTGGAGAGCAATGTAATGAAGAAAGGCAAGATGAAGACACATTCACGTTGAATGATATTTACCAAGGGAATGAATTCCATCAAAGATACATTGACCACAGAGAGTCTTGAAGATGACAGGCAGGTCCAGTAGAAAATGAGCAATCTACACACACAAGTTTTACTTTTTAAAGAACCAGCTCAAGATCTAGTTCATTTCCTTGATATTGGACCAGTTTTTGACCACAGTGCAGTACTACAAGTTTCTTATAGCTTTCCTAATTTAGCACTACATCGACATTATAACTGCTAAATGGCAAGACAACTGTTGACAGGACGCAATAGCAATTGTACGCTTTAACGTAAGCTACTCTATGAAACACTTGCTGCATGAATTGCACACAATCCATGAGAATTTGGCTGCAATGAATGGAACTTCCTAGCTCTTGGTTTTCTCTAATGAGAGTAACATTAAAAACTGAAAAATTACTTAGGGATTTCGTCTCAAATATAACAAACTTCCTTAAACTTCTTGGTTTTTTCACGTAGGCCAATATATTGTAATTTCTTATATAAAAACCTGTATATTCCGAAAGCAATTTGGATACATAGGCTAAAGAACTATAGTGTTCACCTGGATTAGGTGACGGAAAAGAGAGTTGGTCGTATTTTACAACAGAAGTGAACAAGACTGAATTAATTAGAGGAAGTCTTTATCATTAAAACACTACGAGGTGTTAACATGTAATGCAAAAAACACAGTGTAGTATTTTGTGTAAAGCAATCCTCGTTACGGAACCTTTGAAGCTTCAAAAGATATTCTGTATTAAATCAAATCAATCTGATTTCATTTCACACACATTCACATACTGTAAAATCGATTTTCAAAATCTAACGCATCACTGTTTGCACTGTACAGACAGTTCATTGGGCAATCTGAAAATGAATATCTAATCAAATAACTAGCCGCATAGCTACTTGTGTATCTTGGCCCTTATGTACAACAAACATATTTTATGAATTAAACAAAATTTACTGACACCATACAGTTTATTTATTGATATCATAAAAGGAATAAGAGCCACAATGAGAGACCGCTACTTTTATCAACTTAACTAATACTCGAAGTCTCTGATTTTGAAAAATAAATCTGCAACTATAAGACTATAACTAATACCACAAACCACAAAGTGCAGTAACTACTATATTTATGACTGAAAACTTCAATAAATAATACAATTCAATTTCATATCTAATCATTCGGTTCCAACTCAATTGGGAAAACAAAACCTAGATTCTAACCTCCTCTTCACTTTATGACCTGATGCTGCATTTAACAAGGGATTGCCAGCCATAATATTTTCAGATCGTATTCTTTCTTCCTCTGCTCGTTTTTCAGATTCCTTGAAAGCGAAATGAAGAATCGAAATGAGGAATTGGTAATGTAGCAAGTGCAATGTAGCACACAACGTACGTTACTATTGCAAGTAAAACAATGATTAATCAAATGGATCAGTGAAATACACGGGGGAATTAAATGATAATGATAGAAAGTAGCCCTAGGCCATGCATCTGATATTCTCTATTAGTGCTGAGAGTTGCTGATGATTGATTTAACAATTATTCGCCTCCATCGATTGCCATAACAATTGATATATGAATGATTAAAGCATGATTGATGGAAACTATACTTTCTACTTTCTATTGTCATTACATAATAATTCATACGTACACTTACGTTCGAAAAGTATTTCACCACCTAGAACAAAATGGCTGCTAACAGCGGCCAAGGGCTAAGTCTGGAAAAGTTAGATAACAAAAAGGTTACGCTGTAAGAGCTTCTTCAATCTTCATTTAGGCGGGAAAAGATTCATCAGTTTTTCAAGTTTCGAAGTGAAACAAACTGTGCAGCTAAAACAATGTTTTTCTGTCGAAAAATTTGCAAGATTTTGAAACAACGCTATCTAAAGTGTGGGCAATAAATGTTCAAAGTAGGCATAGCAAATTAGAGCAGAATGAAGAGTTTTTGAATGCAGAAGCGTGATGTTCCGGCAGTCTAAGATGAAAATGTTTCAGGCCTAGCATTCGAAGTGAATTTTTGGCAGAATCGCGTTTGCCATTCAGAGCGAAAAGTTTTTAGTCCATGAAGCAGTTTCAGGTGAGTTGATCTTGGAGATTCTACATGTCGTATTAAATAAGTTGAAGATTTATTAAAATAAGAATAAGGATTATCTAGAGAGCTTCATTGGCATATATGAAAGTTTGATAGTAAGCGGTACTAAAAAGGCCAAATTTAAGGCCTATGTTATTGTAAAAACGACATAAATGGAAGTTTACCAGAATTACATGACCAATGGAATTACAACATATCACTCACCTGAAACTGTTCACGATCCAAAATGATATTATTCCGACCGGAGTGAACAAAGCAAGGAAGACCTTTCTCTACTATCACAAGGCCTCATAAATTATTGCTCTAAAAGCATTAAAATATCACACTGTTTCTTCAGAAAATGAGTGTTTCTACGCTATTTTGTTATGTCACCTTCAACTAATAAACGCCCAAAAATTTTACGGCACTCCTTTAGTACAATTCCTAATATTTCTGTCAACATATCTCAGACGTACTATAGAATTAGCTTCACTTCTAAGCTGGGGAAACGAAGAATATTTTCTCACCATTAAATACGGTGAGAGAACGCTATGAACCACCATAATCATGCTATTTAGATTGTCAAGAGCTGGCACTTCGCTACTGCTAGCCGCCATTTTAGCAGGGTGGTGAAATACTTTTCGAACGTAAGTGTATATGCAAATGACCTTGGCAATGTTTAGAAAACTGTAAACAACTATTATAATAATTACAATAAATAATTATTCGTTGCTATAATATGCAATGATGAAGAAAAATATCACTACTAATTGGTAAATGCCATTTGATCTGAACTGATAATCAATGATGTTTTAGAATCATAAAATTCTATCGTTGGACCACGCTTCCAGAGTAGCTAAAGAGGTACCTTCCTTGCTTGCTCTTCTGCTCTTTCCCTTTTAATTCTTTGCAGCTCTGCTAAGAGATCAGCTGTTTCATCTTCATCATCACTGAAATATAAAAAATCATATGCTTATTCACAATACTTCTGCTCAGTGAAACTCAGTATTGTCCCCATGATCCTATCTTTATACCGAAAAATTCTATCTCACTTGAGTTCTACAACAATGAAGCAATTACCGTCTCCTAGCTGAAACACAAGTTGCAACAAGAGAACAAATCAAATTTCATAGAATACATAGAGACGATTTTTGATTCAATAAATATGGTGATGAGCTAAGCATCACTCCAAGAGTTACTCTATAGCACCCTTCTTCATCAGGTCATTCTGTATCCTATGAGAAAAACACTTACTCACCTCTGACGTACATTAATTCTATGAGACCACCCCCTCTAAATTCTCACCAACCCTTTAACTCTATGTGAGCTTTCTGACAGACGTGTACATCTCTTCTATCCATTGGTTTTTCTCAACCCATGAATCTATACATTGAATTTCATTACCTCTTGTAAATTTTCTTTATTCTCTAGAGGCAATATACCCACCGTACTTAAATTCCTGTACTATAGACATATATAAGATCAACACAAATACAAATCACATATGAGATGCTTGCATCTTTTTGCTATTTGCTCCATTAGTTTGCAGGATTACTAAGGTTCAATGTTTCCTAAAGAAAACTTGAGTTAGTAAGAAATCAAACTATCACAAACTAGGTCATCTACTAAGTAAAATAGGAATAAGAGAGCAATTGAAGTTATAGTGTACAGGAAGGCGATAGCAACAATCATAGTATGCTTGCTAGATCATATAGAAAGTTGCTAGTGAATTGCTATTGTGCCACATTACAACACAATGCGTACCTTTACCAAAACCAAGCCAATTATTACACACAAATGCCACATTCTCAAAGCTTCAAGCAAACAAATGAACGCTAAACATTTAAATCATTTAATTCCCAAATGCTAGCATGCAATAACAAAGTCTTATTCAGCTAGAAAATTTTACATTTAAGCCATGAAAACTACCATTGAAAGTTTTTGGAAAAAATAATACACGGGCAGGACAATGGAAAATATACAAAAAAAAGTCAAAAAGAGCGAAAAAATTAAAAACCTGGCTGTTCGAAGGAATATCCCAAATATAATGAGCCCAATATTAAAAAAATAAGGAGGTGATCAATATGGCAAGAACAATGAGATGCCCCAAAGACACCAAAGATAGAAAGAAACTTAAACACTTGGGTTATAAAGAATGAAGGTATACATTTTAGTGATTCTTGGCAGGGTGGAAGACTAATGCAGAAAGACACAGAAGAACCTAGAGAAAAATGACTATCTGACAGTAAGAAGAACGGATGAAAAAGTACTATAGAGAATGTAGAGGATGTGCTCAGATAGAACTACGCAAAGACCCATAGCTATTGACCTGCTCCGAGTAGATGACTCAAGTGAACTTACGACAACCATACTATATTGTAACAAAATACTGCCATTGCAAATATTTCACCTTCAGTTTCGCTATAATACAATGCAAAGGAATGTCGAGCTCTCATGTGCAACATAAAAATCACGCCATATTCAGGCAGCTAAAAACCAGGATCTAGCCACAAAGAGATTGCGCTATTACCTCTCATCAAATTCATTATCATCTTCATCCACAGGATCATCAACATCAAGGTTTGATGCTGTTAACATTTCAATGCGTGACTTTTTTGACGAACTTTCACCATACAATTTGGCACCTTTTTCTTTGTTTTTCTCTCTAAATACATGCTTCTCACGGTCCTCTAGGTCTTTCCTTAAATCTCTTGAACGTACCTCTTCTACTGAATCTTGACCAACTTGCCTATGAACAAACAGAAACACTTTAAGACATTGGACACCGGCCAATAGTTTCATGCATAATATCTAAACAAATGAAATAGCAAACCCCCATAACTGAGAAGCACAAGTGTAGAAAAATGTGCAAAGAATATGTTCATTCCTTCGATCTACAAGGCAGTGCAGAGAAGAAATGTAAAACATATCTTTAAGAACTATCTTTCGCAGAAGCAGGATTACTCCTCGAGTTTTCACGAAAACTACAAATCATAATGATATTTTCAGTCTTCTTAATCTCTGATAAATCTACTTGTCCTATATCAGGTCCGGCGTGAAATAATAAAATTTGCTCTACAAAAACTTGTACTATAATAATAATAATGGAAACAGTCATATTTTATTCAATTAAACTACATCTAAAAATCTTTCTAGTACAAGGTAATTTGTAATTAGCTGGCCTGGGCTACAATGCATGAAAACATAAATAAAGAATGTTTTATACAAAACAAAACAAAACAAAACAAAACAAAACAAAACAAAACAAAACAAAACAAGAACAAGACAAATGGAGATTAAAAAACAATATAAATCAGGGTTGTTCCATGTCTGCAACAGACGATGTAGTAGGTTGTATGGATTGAAATTGCACATAAATTAGAAACGAGAAAGCGTTTGTGGTGGCTGTCTATAAATAGAGAGTGAGTCACACATTTGAAGAAACGAAAGACATGAGTTTCCATAATTCCCAGGAGAGCTTATGGAGAGATTTACGAAAGTGACAGAATTGTACTGACTTCTTAGATCTGAAACCAGTTGTGAATACTTCAAGTGCTTCTTTTCTGCACTGTTGCTTAGGTCTGTCTCAAAACCTATCGTGAGTTTCAAAATGAAAAGACAGTTGTCCTTCATATGTAAAAGTAGGTCAGGACGTAAATCATTGCCTGCTAAGATCGAGGGTGAAGGGAAGTCTGGAATATCCACATACAGTGAAGATCCTTCAACTACATTCAAGGATGTGGCTAGAAAATCAAGGACAGAGTTGTAATTCCAAGTGTACCGGACCTTGTTCAAGGTAAACCTTGCAGTCTGCTACAAAACGAACTAAGGTTTCAGGAAGACGACAAAACTGGCAGTCAGATGATTGGTTCAGTTTCCATAGATTAAGATTGCTGCAAGTAGGTTGAGTGTTATTGAGGTATTTTAAAGGTAACGTTGAAAATCTCTGTAGGTAGATTACTCTTTACTAGAGACCAAATTCCATGCAGCTTTTTGAGTGAATGATCTAATAAAAGCGAAAGTAAGGAACCTTAGGATGAAAAGCGTGTATTAAGTACTCTTTGTCATCGAATTTTACTGCTTTCCGTACCTCATCGGTATTGCGATACATGTCATAGTGCAAGTTTGTTCTATTACTAGTGTTTTTACACACAATCTGGACATTAACACTAGGGGAAGATCGATGCATATTATGAGTGAATTTGACAGAAGGAAGGCATTTGAAGATTTAGATCAAATTTATTTTTAGCGAGGACTAAACCTGTCAATGTTGCACTGACAGGAAGCTCAAGCCATCTGCAAATATATATGGCTACAAGATTGTCAAGATTATCTGTGGCCCAAGTTTTAGGCAAATCTGCAACAGTAAAATGCTATGACACGATGGACAGTGCATATCTGTGACAAACTAACAGTTTATTTTTAGGATGATAGTTTCAAGTTTCAAGTCATCAGCTCTTCCTTCAACCTCTCGCCATATCTACTCTGTGTAGATCTTGAAGAGTCCAGGTGACAATGGACACCCTCATCTTGTCCGCATTGTGACAACAAACCAACCTGAAGTTCCAAACTACGTTCTCACAGCACTTTGCTGGGTCTGGTAAAAGGTAAGAAGCAAAGACCGGAAAATCCATTTTTCTCATAATCTGCCATAGCTCATTATGCATTACACTATCAAACGCTTTAGAGTAATATACAAAGCAAACATACATTGTTTGATTAAATCTCTACATTTTTCTATATTCCTTCTAAGGTTGAATATCTGATCCTAGGTGCTTATTCTTTTCGTAAATCTGGCCTGTGTACTACTGATTTCTTCATTCAACTTTTTCCATTCTCCACATGATAAATTTTAGAATGGCAGCAGTTGATACACACTTCTTTTACTAAGAATATCAAATTTTTCACTGGGCTTCATTATTCTTAAATTGTCTCATTATGAGCAAAAGAATTCTGAAATCATTATTAAATTTTTGGCAAGTTTGAGCATTAATTCTCGTATAGACTATATTCTTATAATAAAAGGTTTGTAACTGACACTCCCTGAAGAGTTGCCAAGTCGCATCATAGTATAACGTGTTCTAGACAGGATAAGTGAGGCTCACTCTTCCTTTGGTTTCCAAAACAACTCATATCAGCAAAAAATCTAAGCCTTGATGAAGCTTAAGCCTTCCATAAATCTTAAAGTATTCCTAAAGCTGAGAAAATTTTAGCCTTGATATTCTTACAGACTATATTCTTATAATAACAGAGAGTGTAAGCCATGGGCATATATAAGTGTACCCATTCAGAAGCTATAACTTCAAACAATGTCCAGCAAGGATAACGGGAAAGATAGGAGCGGAATATGAATAATGTAAATAACCCAGGTAAGAAATTTAATTCAAAGGAGGAATGGAAGTATGAAAAGAGAAAGTGGTGTGCCTGCAAGAGCAGCAGCTATAGATAACATGGCCAACCTGACTAATTCTTGGCTCTGGGTAGTCAAGGAGGGACATGTTACACTACGCTGCTTATATTTCTTTTTAGCTCATTATTATATTATGTTGTTTAGCTCATAATTTAGCTCATTATTCAATGCTTCTTTTTATTTCATAGTCACATGCGACCTAAGCAAGAGGGAACTTTTGAAATAGGAGTCTTGATAGGAATAATTCAATTACAGTGGGATCTTGGTAGTCAAACGATACCGAAATTGAACAAATTAGAATTCAACCAAAATAATTCGAGAAAAATATGTCTTGCTATTGTTGCTAACTTTCCTACATTGTTCCTGAATAATAAGTGGGCCCCGCGCTACAAAACGATAAATGTTTTCACAATAAAAATATATTAATTTTGAAAAGAATAAAATAGGATCTCAGAAACATTTGATCGTTTCCATCTAAGGGCATGGCTCAAAGATTATTGTATGTAAATGAGAACAAAAAGGTAATCTCTGCAGGACTTTCTTGAAGTGTACATCATCGATACATATCATTGAGATCAGAATAACTGCAAAACTTAAATTGCAAAATCCTACTCCTTCAAAAGCTATGGCAAAATGTACTTCAGGCCAAATTGTATGATGCCATAGCGGTAGTGTGCGTGAGACCTATCGATTGATATATAAGTTATCAAGATTGTGTGGGGTCCGTTCTCTAAAGATCCGCCAATGGAAGGTAGAAATTAGCATGGAAGAAATGCGCTGAAGAACACAAGCAGAATAATTTGAGAAGTAGCAAGAAAGAAAAGCCATAGAAAACGGCGAGAAAGGAAAACCCACACTGTAGTTTAATTCTGAGCAACAAAGGAATGATGCAGCCAGTTGCGTATGACACGACGGGAAAGGCACAAAAATATGAAAGGATCGTTCCGTTCTCCTATGACGAAATTACGATACAAAATATTAAGGAGGCGTGTAACAACTATTTAAAGAAGCGTTCTACGTCAATAGGGAAGTCGAACGATGTGTTGGCTGTAGAGAGAGGACCATCCTGCAGTAGAGTAGACCAACTACTAAACTTGAAAGTGATACATGCACGATAGTACACAATGATATTTGTACCACGCTTCCACAGTCAACTATGAAACGTTCCTCAATGCAGAAATCATTTTGTAGAATACTATTTGGAACAGAATTATCAGCTGCAGCATCAAGCATAGACCTCGTGCAGTTTTCACGAAAACGCAAGTCTCCACAAACCCGTAGGCCTTGCCCAAAAAGCACTCCCATAACAGCAATGCTTCGCCATGACCTGGGCGATGTAACTGGGGAGGGGGCTGTAGCCCTTCCACTTTTCATAGAAAATTTACTTTAAAAATCTGTTGGTACTACAGAATTTCACTATACCACGAAAAAGCGGGAACATTCTTTTAGCATACTGAAAGCTTTTTTCGTCCGACACTCGTCAGAGTATGAAACTTCGGATAACGGCCGAAAAGCGTACTGGAATATATATAGCCAGATGCGGGTACATGATATTTGACGAATAATGCGTCTATTTGGCCCTGTGATTGGCCAATTAGCACCTATTCACCATTGTTTACTTGAAGAGTTCAAGTGAGAAATTGAACTCTTTTTGTTTACACAAGACTAGATTTTGAGTCTTAATATAAACTATTTCACTGATGATGGCCCATGATTGAGTCGAAACGTTTGATTATGTCTTAAATTTTACTGATTATGTCTTGTTAGGTCTTAGGTCTACCGGTTATGTCGTATTTAGAATGATTTGTCGACATTAAAATACATCTACAAAGACAATAAAATGTCTTTACTTCTTGTCGCGATTCTTGTACTAATATAAACTACTGATTCCAAAACACTTAAATGAAAGGATGATCTTGCTTGCCTTGATGGAATGTACTTTAGTACGCATTCTAGCACCTTCTACATCCCAGCAATGTTAATCTGTCCACTCTAGCCCTACCCAAAATGTTGCCTCGTCATCCTTGCTTGGACAGGCCATTTCAAACAGATGCAGGTCACATACAGACATTGAGCTGTCAAAATTGGGCATCACCACAATGGCTTAGTCACCACCAACCAAAGTGTGCTTCGAAATAGAAGAGCATGAGCTCACATGTGGTGGTTGCAGGACAGAATGTAAGGGAATAGCAAAAGTCATAAGAGCTAACTGGGAAAATTTTTGTTGTGAAATTTTATTTTAAAAAAATTTTGAAAATACTAGAATCTCTGAAAGAATCAGTAGAAGCTCAAAGACACAAATCAGTCCATATGTACTTTCTTGCAAATAACATTGCAGAGCAAATAACAGTAATGATACTGGAGAAGGGGAAAAGAGACCAATTTGGCTCCACATTCAACTTCAAATATGTTCCTTTGCAAGGTTGTTGCTACCAATGAAATTACAATAATTGAAGTATTTGCTGGGAACCATTCTGCAAAATATATCAACAATGGATCAATAAACTGCAAAGAAGCAACAGAGATTTAGCAAAAAGCTGAGAGTTTCACACATTTTTTATACATCAAGTCAAAAGAACTAATTGTCCTTGATATCCAAGGCTCAGGGTACAGTGTTACTGGTCCTGAAATTCCAACAGTTGATGGAAATTTTGATGACCAAAACAATGTTCTATTCTGTGTTGGAAATCTTTCCACAGATGCAGTTGCAATATTCTTCAAACAGGATTCTTGCAATAAGTATTGTAGGATGCTTGACCTTCAACCAGCATGTGTGAATTCACAAGTTTTATCAGGTGATTCATTCAGCAATGAATCATAGAAGAAACCAAATGGAGGCAATTTGTATAGAACAGTGAATAGAGAACAATAATGCAATTATTTTGCTACAGAAGACAAACAATTATTAAAAGTTCTGTTGCAATACTACCTTATTACATAAACATACACATAAACATATATATATATATATATATATATATATATATATATATATATATATATATATATATATATATATATATATATATATATATATATATATATATATATATATATATATATATATATATATATATATATATATATATATATATATATATATATATATATATATCCATCATTCTTAGTATCATCTTAGAAAGCAGATTGACATTAGCAAAATAATATAAAGCTAATATATCTTTCTACCAATGCTTTGGCACAGTTCTCATTAAGTGATCAAGTTCCAAGATAGACAGAGCAGTACTTGAATCTAATTCATTAAACTGATCAGTATGGCCACAGTGTTGAGAGCTTCAGCTAATAATAGCTACCAATTCTTTCTTAATTGTCTTTAAACTATTTTCTGCTTCAGCTTTCCCTCTAGTTGTAGTTTAAGTGCAAATAAGTTTATTTTGCATCTATATACATCTATTGGCCACCCTACTAGTGTTTATTTGATTTATATATAGTAGAGTATGTTTAACATATATATAGCGCTCTATATGGATAGGAAAAGGTATATCTAGCTGTTTTGTTACAATTGTGATAATGCTGACATGAAGGTTATGTTGATATATCAAATTGCATATCTGAGTATTTGATTGATAAATGCACTTGGACAAAATCACTTGGCTGTATGCTTACTGCATTTGGAACTAATGTCTCAAATTTTAAACAAAGTTCATTTCAAATGAAATCCAATGGGGCATCTAGGACTCCAGACAACTCAGCAACTTCTTGCAGATCTTTATCTTTGTTAAAGCCTGTTAACCAATTAATATCAATATTAATATGTCCTCTAAATGCCCCCTCTCTTTTCTCTTCTCTGCTCCTGGCTTCCTTCTGGCTAGGCCATCTGGGCAAATACTATACGTTATGTTGTCATGAGTAATGCCCCTCTGAATATTAATGTTGTATGTCTATCTTACTTTCAAGGTCATTGCTCTGCAACTTAAAGGAGAACCTGGACCTTGCACCAAATTCAGAATGAGGCAAATTGGCAGCTCTTGGCCATGGAACAGTGTTCAGTATGGAAATGGCAGTCCTCAGCCACATAGATGAAAATTTCATTATTTATGACTAATTTTGATTCAAAATTTTTAAAAATTTTTCAATAAATCAGAAAATTATGTTAATTTTAGAAAAAATTGATTTTGATCTGATTTTTATTCTTTATTTCTGTTAAAATGAAATTAAAATTGAAATGGCAGCTCTCCGCCATCATACCCCTATGACCTGTTATACCATAATGCTAGGTGCACACAAGCGAAATTCTCTAGTGTGTGGTAGTAAAGCCTTAAGGAATATTGCTTTTCTAGCAAAATGTAAAACATCTATAGTGTTTGATAATTTTATCCTTTCATGTCATTTTGCTTACAGTGTCTGGGGGTGAAAGCAATATTGCCTACAACTCTTGGAGTACAACACATGTGCTTTGTGCAAATTCTACAGTGGTAAGGTTGTGTAATGGTGGGCACCACCAGCAACTTTTAAATGAAGCTATTCTGCACAATAAATTGCTAGAATTATCTCATTGTCTGTATACTGTCAGATTGACTAAGTTTGTAGACAGGTTGAAGGGGGGGTCATGCTATACATGAAACTGACAAAAAATTATAACAATTTAAGGCATTTCTCAGTGTTAATCAACTTCCCAGAACATATGGGTCCTTCCATATTTAATTTGGCCAATAAAGTAAGAAAGTCCTTGATAGTTTTTCTCAGTCCAGATTCTTGTACATGCTCCTTGTTTTAAATCATAAGCAAACAATTAACTTTACAAGTGACAAGATATCCTCAGCTTCATAAATGGGGATGTAGCAAATGTTTGTTTATCACCTCAGGGCTTGTTTGCCACCATTTTTTGAAGAATGCTGTGTTCTCAACTGTAGATGAGCACATGTGCTACACTCCAAGAGTTGTAAACAATATTGCTTTCACCCCCGTGCACTGCAAGCAAAATGGCACGAAAGGAAAAAATTATCAAACACAATAGATATTTTACCTTTGGTTAGAAAAGCAATATTGCTTATGGCTGTACCACTGCACACTGGAGAATTTCGATTAAGCAATATGGCACAAATGGTACAAATTTCTCCGGTGAGCGTCTAGCATAACTGTAACTGTTGAGAAGATAGCCCACATATTGTCATACTATCTGCCATCTGTAAGCAAGCTATCATTCTAAGGCCAATTCTAACTCAGAGAGTCTTTGTTCCCCAGTTAGTCTTATAATTACGTAACTGGTATGAATACCCTCCTCCCCCCCCCCCCCCCAAGAAAGCAGGTACGAAAAATCCAGAAATTTTCAGCCCATTCAGTTCAGTTCATTCAAAAACTCGCCCCTGTCCGAGAACTACCAATTCTTAATACTTGAAGTCCCCTTCGCCATAAAAATAAGCCGCACAACAGAGGATAATTGTGGCATAGTCGGAAATCAACTTTTATATCAATTGACACTCTTTGGTCAATGATGGCGGTCATCGAATGATACAGCGAACGTAAATCACAGCCGGATTCAGTTCTGCTTAAATGTGTATCATCTTTGTTTATTATTTAATATTTGCTACACGTAATGCTATCTACAAAGTTGAAAGTAATGCAGTTAGGCCCAAAGCTAGGGCCAACAAATTCTATTTTACCTCACTTTTAACTTGGTGTGAGATGGCAAGTCTCGACTTGAGTACTGCTTGGACAGAACAGACAGATCTCCTTCACCTTTGCCAGAGCCTCCTCGAGCTGGGGCGTATGTTGGACGGGCCGCAGTAGTCATTATGCTTTCCTGAAATGTCTATACTTCGCTCTGTTTAAGGCAGATTGGCAGCAATACGGAGCAGGATGGAAAAATGTTTAAGTTCAAAATGGCGGTAGTAACTGCGAAGGCGCTCTGTAAAGTGACGACCAAGACGCGGGATGTAAGCTCACGATAGTACGGCTAGAAGGTTATGTTTAGATGGTCGTATATCGACCGTTAGCACAAGAAATGCGATCAATGTTGTGCGCATATTCATACAGGAGTCAATTAACCCCTGATCTCGATGATAGGTAACAGTACAACCTTGTTTCACCATGCTACGCTACTTAGTACGACGACTCCACAGAACCTTAATTCCATTTCGGGTCACTGGCTGACAGCATCCCTGTTTCCAACAGAAATAGGATCAGTGCAAACCCATGCCATGCAGGCAACTATATACACATAGATGTAGATGATTTCGCATGATCACCTTAGTGATTCTTGTCACTCCAATCACCATCACATCCCACAGTTTATACCATATTAAGCCCTATTTGATACGTGTGAGGTGACTTCATAAAACATAATTTTACTCAAAATTTTGACATTGGCTACACTAAGGGAGTATTATAGCAAGCTTTTTCAAGCATTGTACTTTACTGTATGTATAGTGGCAAATGTGGGAAAAATTGCAAAACTTTACAATTTGTATCTAAAGTTAGGTCAAATTTGCAATACTTTCAATATGTAATATAATGGAATGGAGGTTGCATAGTGGCAACAGAAAATTAAATTTTACTCAAAATTTTGACATTGGCTACACTAAGGGAGTATTATAGCAAGCTTTTTCAAGCATTGTACTTTACTGTATGTATAGTGGCAAATGTGGGAAAAATTGCAAAACTTTACAATTTGTATCTAAAGTTAGGTCAAATTTGCAATACTTTCAATATGTAATATAATGGAATGGAGGTTGCATAGTGGCAACAGAAAATTAAATTTTACTCAAAATTTTGACATTGGCTACACTAAGGGAGTATTATAGCAAGCTTTTTCAAGCATTGTACTTTACTGTATGTATAGTGGCAAATGTGGGAAAAATTGCAAAACTTTACAATTTGTATCTAAAGTTAGGTCAAATTTGCAATACTTTCAATATGTAATATAATTGAATGGAGGTTGTATAGTGGCAACAGAAAATTAAATTTTACTCAAAATTTTGACATTGGTTACACTAAGGGAGTATTATAGCAAGCTTTTTCAAGCATTGTACTTTACTGTATGTATAGTGGCAAATGTGGGAAAAATTGCAAACCTTTATAATTTGTATCTGAAGTTAGGTCAAATTTGCAATACTTTCAATATGTAATATAATGGAATGGAGGTTGTATAGTGGCAACATAAAATTAAATTTTACTCAAAATTTTGACATTGGCTACACTAAGGGAGTATTATAGCAAGCTTTTTCAAGCATTGTACTTTACTGTATGTATAGTGGCAAATGTGGGAAAAATTGCAAAACTTTACAATTTGTATCTAAAGTTAGGTCAAATTTGCAATACTTTCAATATGTAATATAATGGAATGGAGGTTGTATAGTGGCAACAGAAAATTAAATTTTACTCAAAATTTTGACATTGGCTACACTAAGGGAGTATTATAGCAAGCTTTTTCAAGCATTGTACTTTACTGTATGTATAGTGGCAAATGTGGGAAAAATTGCAAACCTTTATAATTTGTATCTGAAGTTAGGTCAAATTTGCAATACTTTCAATATGTAATATAATGGAATGGAGGTTGTATAGTGGCAACAGAAAATTAAATTTTACTCAAAATTTTGACATTGGCTACACTAAGGGAGTATTATAGCAAGCTTTTTCAAGCATTGTACTTTACTGTATGTATAGTGGCAAATGTGGGAAAAATTGCAAACCTTTACAATTTGTATCTAAAGTTAGGTCAAATTTGCAATACTTTCAATATGTAATATAATGGAATGGAGGTTGTATAGTGGCAACAGAAAATTAAATTTTACTCAAAATTTTGACATTGGCTACACTAAGGGAGTATTATAGCAAGCTTTTTCAAGCATTTTACTTTACTGTATGTATAGTGGCAAATGTGGGGAAAATTGCAAAACTTTACAATTTGTATCTAAAGTCAGGTGAAAGTTGCATAGATGCTGTATAGTGCTAACAGAAGGTTACTTGAATAGAGGAGTGATTTGATTGATATTGAAAGCATTTTCAAGCTGTTTTGTGCCATTGAAGAATAGCATAGCGTGTTGTTGAAGTACAACACTTATGGGAGCTGGTACTGAACATAAGACTTTGAGGCATTTGTGAAAATGCTAAGGAAAATTAAGTTCTGTGAAGTCACCTCAAAGCCTCTATTTCATATGGACAATAATTTAAAAAGAATGATGCTTTCAATATATCCTGGCTAGGGGATATTTTCCCAAGGTTGCTGCCCACTCACTAAGTCAAGTGCAACAGGTGTATAAGGTGGCAATGAAGATAACTTTTTGAGGCATTTGGCAAAATTTTGAGGAAAAGTATGTTTTATAAAGTAACCTCATAACACCTATCCCATATGGACAATAGTGCACAAACAACCATATATTCCCAGGTGTGCCACCTCCTAATTAGTGAGTTGCAACACTTATACAAGATGGTATTGTACATAACGTTTTGTGACATTTGTTAAAAGTTGTGAGTACTCTCTGTTCCTTAATAGTAGGGGGTTTTGTTAAAAAGGGGATTGGCAATGTTTCCAGAAGAAATAAATGTAGAGGGTGTGAATAAATAGAAATGGATGGATTTTGTCATGCAGTACTTAAATAGGGGGTTGTCAATAGGTGGGTGGGGGTAAGATTAATTTTTGATAATTATTATTTTGTTCTATTTCTGGAAAAAACTTCTTGTGTTACTGAAAAATATACAATACTTCTATTTTCATTTTTTTAGTTATTTTTTTGAGGGGTGTCTAATAAATGGGAATGGGTGGAAAGCTTTTTCTATGAAAATGGAAATGGGTTCCAATATTTTAAAATTTTGGAGTTGAGGGGAATACTATTAAGGGAGGGACGGGGAGTAGAAGTATGTTTGATGAGTTCACTTGACGTCATCTACATTATTGGCCTGAATAGCGTACAAACAAGCATAGAAGTATAAGGTTTGGGACTTTTTGTGAGGGAGTGCATTGATATCAGCTGTGAAGTTATGGGGTTTTTTACCAAAACAGATTAAGCCTAGACAATGATACCATAGGATCCCCTGCCTTGCCTCCATCCCAACATTTTTGAGGCCAGCAGAATCGGCGCTAATTCAGGCGTTCCTGATAGGGTGGTCATAAAATAAAATACTATGAGAGGTTGCATGCAGCTTTGTCTTTCTAGTCTTTCGAACCTGAACACTGTTATACTTCCCACTGCAGGAAAGAACCCAAATTTCTAAATGTGTCCTCGAATATGAACCTGCAACGGAATCTTCTTTGAACTGTTCTGCTTTCTATTTATAAAATGACAGGCAGGTAATACTAAAGCAACAATGCTAACAGCAGTAATATGCTCTAACAATCCACTTTCAAGCAACGGAATAGAGCAACTGGCCATGCTGCCTTGTAAAATGTTGTCTATTTCAATATGGTGCCTGTTGTCAAGTGAAGTCGATTGTCGTATCCATGAAGGGCACTGCGCATTTTTCGCGCATGTCAAATACATTTTTCCATCCTGTTGCAATGCGGAGATATTGTCAGTCTGGAATCGAGGCTCAATTTGTTCGAGAATAACAGTCTGCGATTTATACGTTTAAGAATGCATCTAGTTACCACAGAGCAGCACAATTTTTAAATGAAAATGGAAGAAAGACTATTTGACTTCATATCTGTGAATAATCTATGCCGTAGTGTCCTATTCCTAGATTTGCCCTTGTGCAGAGTCAAAACGGAGCTTCTTATTATATTGATCCTCTGCGAAAAGCGAACAAGTGAACAAGATTGTGAACAACCTGCCCTGTTCAACAGGCCCTGTTGGAAAGGCCTAGCATAAGAAAGCTCGTTTGAGCTCAAAACCACTATGTAACGGCCCCATCATGAAGCCAGCTTCGAAACCGTGATGAGCAAGGCCAACTAGGAAGGATGAGGATGCAAAATTTTGGGACCAACGCCAATTAAATTCTAGAAAATACCCTTTCTAGATTGAGATACGCCCATTCTAGAAATAAAAAGAATGATGAAGTCTTTGATGCGTGCTTGGGAAACTTTTAAGAAATTTTTGGAAAAATATAACGTACCAAATTATCAGCAAAGTGACGAAGTATTTGCCCCCTCTTTTATGCATTCATGACACTGCCACTCCTCACTTCTATGCTTTTTATATATACGTATATGTTGGCAGTCCTGGGTAACTACATCTATCCAGGATGGAATAGTGATTCACTCAGTACATGAACAGAATTGAAAGCGCCACACCATTAAAGAAGACTTTTTTATTTTGCTTCGATGGCATTCATGAAGGGCCTTTTGCCTGGCAACCAATACTCTAATTGTTGCTGTGGAGTTGAAGGTCTTCATTCAGAGCTTAATGCAATGCTTCGATTTCTCTTGACCTAGAGCGTAGACTTGTGTCATTACCGTACACGGAATGGAGCTATTTTTTCAATATAATAGTGTGCAAATAGAAGCTACTTTCTACAATACTTACAATCTACTTGACTGCACTACAAGGACGAAACCACGGAGTGCAAGATTGTACGATGCAAGATGTAGCCGTTGACACGAACAAAACATAACAAATCAAAACTAAATACACAGCTACAAAAATGCATGTGAATACACATAAATGATTTTTGCGAACAAATGCTCAGGTTCATTGCATATTGTATGCTGGGCTAACCTAGAGCAATACAAGTCCTTTTACGCCTTATTAAGGAAAGTACCTATTCAACACGTACGGGAACAAAAGTGGTCTCAAACATGATTCTTGTGGTCCCCCGGTTGTAATAGTCTCAATACACGTGTTTTTTTATAAGAAAAAATTTTATAAGAAAATGAGGCTCAAATGGCCAAAATCTTAAGAAAATCCTTAGAAAATCACAAGGCTCAAGTTCAAGAAAATGCTAAGAAAATTACAGTTCACCTTCTTTACATGCCAGAAATTTATATTGACTCATTTTTGCAAATTCTCGTACAAAGATCGAGAGTTATGGTGGCCCAACAATTACAAAGAAGCCTGTTTCAGCCAGTTTATTTCTGCAAAAGTTAAGAAAATCTTAAGAAAATCTCAGCCTTAAATTCGTGAAAAGTTAAGAAAATTGAGCCTCAGGAAAAAAAGTGTTTTTCTTATAAAAAGAACGTGTATTTGAATCTACCCCATTAACTCATGTGTTTGAGAGGAATGATTTAAACGAAAACAGTCCACATTTTTTTATACCATAATGCTCTCATTTTTGACACAAAATGTTATGGTCAACAGTATCGAAGGCTTTTTTATATAAATTTATACTCACAGATTAATATATGAAATCAACTCAATGCATGTAGCTGTCACCAACTTGTTTGCCTTGCACACTAAGAAGTTGAATTTGATTAAACTTTTATGAAGGATGGATGACGTGTCGGCGAAGGTGTCATCAAAAAGGTAGGAGCTTCACTATGGCTAAAAGGCTCTTCTTTTGTTGTCACACAGCTTCCTAAGCACTCCATTTCGTATTCTAGATTCTTTTAATTCTGTAAATCTTACAGGGCCCAGGCAAGAGAAGTCGCTGCTGAAAACTACTTAATTAATAAAGAACTCACACATGATCACACATTCGTTCCTGGTATTTTTTGAAATCGCATTATATGTTAGCATCTGTCTTTTCCCGTACGCCCCTTACGGGGCCAAGGCTGACCCTGAGGTCAGTGTCGCCTTCAAATTGTTTAAAAGAGGTGATTGAGTCGGCTACACTCAATCTACTCTGTTACCCCAACAGCTACTTATCAGAACTGCAGCCTGAAGCTGCTGTGCCTGACTTTCACTGAAGGGGCCTGGTTGGACAGTTTGCCACAGGTCGTCAACATCTGCCCCAATTCTGAATCTTCGCGAAATGAATCACTATCAACTTAACAGAGTCTCTCTGTGCCCGCTCACCACCACGAGGAGGTCTCCAACCATGGGCTAGCTATGTTAGCATCATCATCATCATCATCATCATCATCATCATCATCATCATCATCATCATCATCATCATCATCATCATCATCATCATCATCATCATCATTATAGTTTTTTAAATTCTGCCTCTAAGTACAAACTTCAATAATAAGAATGAAACACAACATCAAAAAACAACAGAATTCTTAAGGAGGAACCTCCTAAGTAGATTAACTAACGAGAAGGAGCCCCCCCCCCCCCTTTAGCTTTAGCACACGGGATATTCAAAAATTTGCATTAAAAGTAAACTAAGTCGTAATGGTAGTTCCATTGCAATTACATTACATTTAAGAAATGAAATTTTAAAGACTTTTTGAATGTAAATTTTGACGGAGAAGTTCTTATTGCAATAGGTAATTCATTCCATAATTTTGCCCCCAAATATCGAATTCACTTCAAGCCATATTGTGACGTGTTTATATTAGCCAGAAACAGATCACCACGAGAAGATTGCCTTGTATTATGACAATGAGTTGTTGAATTTAAAGAGAAAAACTGTGGAAACTGTCTGGTGCAACCATATTAACTGATTCATAAACAAAGGATAACAATCTTAATTTGAATATATCAACAATTCTAAGTAACTTTAGATCTTTGAAGATAGGAAGGGAATGGGCTAGAAAAGGTTGATGTGAAATTGCTCGGACAGCTCTTTTTTGTAACTTAAATTGTGGTTCAATATATAAATTAAATGTTTGACCCAAAGCAACAATTCCATATTGTAAAAAGGATAAACAAACTAGCAATACTTCCATCATCTGGTACTTCAGAAAGGAAAGCCACCACAACCTTTATCCAAATGCATTGTTCCTGTCGGCAAATACCAAGTTTACCTTTTCAGTTGACGAATTATTTTACCGTGTTGTATAATACGAAAATGGAAAGAATTCTAAAGGCGCTGCAAAGCGTAAAAGTATTAGCCTGCTAATAAAAGTGAGCTTTCAAAGTTAGCTATCATCTGCTAAACGAAAAAAAGAATGGCTTGATAAAACCATGGAACTAGGAGAATTGCAATTCTGTATCAATCATGTGACATTGTAAAATGCAGGGAGAACCGACATTGTAGAAGAATCAGAGTAAATGGCGACTGCACAAAAAGTACAGTGAGGAATGCAACTCCGCATTATGGCCACAGCTAGTCCATTTGTAATATTAAATATATTTTGTTTCACGAGCATACAGTTGACCTTATAAATGACGAATTTATTGACTTAATATGATAGTTCGGTGTTTACTGTGGTGGATTTCCAGAACAAGAAACTCAATACGGAATAGATACAATTAATTATGGCAGCACCACCGTAAA